>OZ038371.1:212749590-212812912 GCA_964036015.1 Leptarthrus brevirostris
TGATAGAGCTTTCGGTAAATAACACTGTCACTTGTCACTTTTCGTGAATTTTATGCTGGGTTTGGTTGACCTGTCGAGCTCGCTACAAAGTGATGTTTTTCGATTTCGTATTAACTACATTGAGCGTTAATTCGAGTTAAGATTGTTAAAATCGACTTATGTGTTGTTCTTTTTTATATGAACTTCTAAAAATTGTATAAAATTAACCAAGTTTCACGAATTTTATGTCAAATGCTAAAACGAAACTCTGTAAATTACCTAAGTACTTTGCTTAAGCGCTTATGTGTTTTTAAAACGAAATTCGGTAAATTATCTAAGCACTTTGGTTAAGGGGTTATACGTAGTCAAGATTTTGAAAAAATTGATTTTTCTTATTTAATTTTTTGAATTTACATATACTCAAAATTGTACACACAAAATGTCAGATCGATCCGGCAAATATTCTCGGAGTTATAATCATATTTGTAACGATGCCTCGGCGGAGCAGAGACCCGTGCGGAAGCTGCCTAACTGGAGCGCCCCTTCTTTTATTACCTTATTGCAGCAAGGTCGTGCCCTCGCCAAGACTGGGCACTACCTACCTTTTCTCCAAGCGTTTCGTCGTAATTTCGAAACCTCATAGCTTCGGTCCGGATAAAACCAGAGAGCCAAAGCTCTTAGATTAAGATGTAGTTGCCAGACTAATTAAACACACTGATTTTCAATTGTCCAGCTTTTATATTTTAGGTTTTATATAAATATAAATACGTCGATTTCGCTACTCATGATCATCAAAACCGCCGTAATCAAAACCTCTAGGGTACTTCCTGAAATTTGGTATGCTAGGATTAGCACACAAGCAACAACAAAAGTATTAAGAAATCTGTAACTTTTACCCTCCACCCCCACAAAGGGGGGTTCAGGTCTGTATATAAAATCTTATTGGTAGGTACTTACAAAAGTTCTAGAAAACTGAAATTTGATATGCATACTGGAATTAGCACACAAATAACGAAAAAGTTAAGAAATCTGTAACTTCTTCCTCCAACCCCTCGAAAAGCCCTGGTTCTGGTGGTGGTGGTGTTAACGAACAGGTGAAATTGTTCCTTACGGTTTTTACTAGAGACCAGAAGCCCCTACTATCCTTTTGAGTAGAAAATACCTTCCGTCTGATGCTCTAGTCGAAATTGAACTTTGCCCGACTAATTGCTGAATTGCAAATATTCCGCGCATCTCTATAGATACGTCAAATTAATTGGCTTTTATAACGATTTCATGAAATGATTTGTGGTTACCTTGCAGGGAGAAAATCATATATATGTATTGGGTATGATTTTTTTTAAATAGTCCTTATGAAAAAATTCATCAGATATTCAAGTTCGCTTAACATATTTTAGTTTTTTAATAATAATTACAAAGCTGTGCAAATGCAAGCCTATACAGGAAAATAATTAAGGGTACAGTAAAGGAATTAGAATTATCTCAATTTTATAAATTGTTAAATGGAAATAAATATGCTGCAGCGTTAAATTAAAAAAGGTTTCGAATAGATATTTTTTCCGTAAATACTGTAAAAAAGTCGCTGCCTATAAGAGAAAAGAATTGCAAATACAAACATCAACATCTGCCGACTAAGATCAATTAATCAAAACGACACCTGACTATGATTTTCCTTTTAACCGACTTCCCAAAAACAAAGAGGTTCTAAGTTCGACGCGTATTTTTATTTTTTTATTTATTTTTTTATTTTTTTTTTTTATTTTTTTTTATGTCTGACCGGGCATAACTTCGTAACGCGTCGACCGATTTTGATGATTCTTTTTAGAGTAGAGTATGTTCACCGATTGGTAGCATGTCAAAAAAATTTTTGGTGGGGTGGGGGTGGGGGTTGGGGGTGAAACCTAACTTTGTAACGCGTGGTCCGATTTGGATGGTTCTTTTTTTGTTGTACAGAGTATGAACCCCCAGAAAGAGAAAAAAATTTGGCCTAGGGTGGGGGGAGGGGGAGGGAGGGGTAGTCTAACTGTGTAACGCGTGAACCGATTTGGATAATTCTTTTTCTGTTGGGTAGACTATGTTCCGTGGTTGATACCAGGTGAAAAAAATTTTGGGGGGATGGCAGTGGGGGGGGGTTGAACCTAACTCTGTAACGCGTGGTCCGATTTCGATGGTTCTTTTTCTGTTGTAAAGAGTATGAACCCCCATTCCTAATAGGAGAATAATTTGGTCCTATGGAGAAAGGTGTTGGTGGGGGGGAGGGGTAGTCTAACTTCGTAATGCGTGGACCGATTTGGAAAATTCTTCTTCTATTGGATAGAATATGATCCTTGGTTGATACTACGAGAAAACAAATGTTGCTGGAGTGTAGGTGAGAGAAGGGGGGTGGAACCTAACTTTGTAACGCGTGGATTGATTTGTACGGTTCTTTTGCTGTTGTATAGAGTGTGATCCCCCATTGCTAATAGGAAAATAATTTGGTCCTATGGTGGATGTGGGGGAGGGGGAGGGGTAGTAACTTCGTAACGCGTGCACCGATTTCGATGATTCCTTTTATATTCGTAAGAGTATGCTCCTTGATTGATACCATGAGAAAAAAAGTTTTGTGGAATGGGGGTGAGGTAGGGGGTTATAACTAACTTTTAACGCGTGGACCGATTTGGATGATTCTTTCTTCGTTGTATAGAGAAGAAGACACTAAAAAGTGAAAAATAAAATAGTTTTTAAAAAAAAAGTTGAACCGACTTCACAAAAAGCGCTAAAAAGCATAAAATAATTTTTAATTTTCTATCTATTACGACATTTTGAAGTCGGTGCAAATTAAACAAATAAAACAACTACAGTACCGCAATTGAAAATAATACCTAATAATACCTGAACGTTTCAGTTTACGGGATCATAAGAAATGACGATTAAATACTTTTGTTGTAGTTGTTTGGTTTGTTTGATTTGCACCGACTTCAAAATGTCGTAATAGATATAAAATTAAAAATTATTTTATGCTTTTTAGCGCTTTTTGTGAAGTCGGTTCAATTTTTTTTTTTAACAACTATTTTATTGCATAATGAACTGAAATCATTTGCCAATGCCTGGTGTCATTAAAACTTTTTAATATTACGGCTTTGGAAAAGGATTAAAGTAAAAATTATAAAGTGCTGATAACAAAAACTAAGCAAAACATCTGGAATAATCAATTTTTGGATCATTAATTTTTAAGTATTTCATTTTGGAATGGTACTATACCAAGCCAAAAGTAGAATGAGAATACTATGTAACCTCGCTGGGTACACGCAGTAATTTCTTTGTACTGGGTGAATGTCAAGTCACAAAATATTCTTTATTAATTAAGATTTATTACCAGAGAGTAATTTTCTAGGGGTAATAAGAACGCTACACTTGGCTTTAGATGAGAACTCACAACTTATTATGGTTAAAGAGTCACGCGGCTCTACGATTTCTTCACATCGAATGCTTTTGTTGGCAATTCACTTCTTTTTTAAATTATAAAAATTCTGTTACCAATCAAATAAGTTGGAAATTAAATCGAATGCCAGTAAACAAGGCCCTAAACTTGTCAAAACAATAGAAATGGGAAACGAGTTAAGGGTAGGTTCTAGTCGAGCGGTCTGAAAAATGGCTGAAGTTTATGAATTTTTTTCTCACAGAAGAAGGAAAATTATGTAGAATTCGATTTTTTCAGCTATAAGTACATTTACTTAAGTTCACAAAAAAATGTTTCTTAAATCTTTAAATTGTAAAATTTGCGATATATCCACGCACTTCTGGAGCCGTGTAGCGCGTGCAATGCGCTGCGCCGTAGAGGATTCCGCCTTACTCTTTTATCTAAAACACAAAAATCGAAGTTATTTTCAAAGTAGAATATATTTTCGGGGCCATGAACCATTTTTAGAAAAAATCAGTGATATTTGATAAAATGGCGACCGTTTGAAGAAAAAAGCCGATCTTCTGCCCTTTTTTGTTATTCATAGTGGTTAAAAAATTAGTAACTATTAATATTTTTTGTTGAAAATGGTCCATGGCCCCCCAAATTTAATAATCTTTATTTATAAGAAAAAAGAAGTCAATCGGTTAAACGGTTCGATTGCAACTCTGCACGGCGTGTCTTAAAACATGGTTTTAAGAAAAACGCGTTTAAAGTTTGACAAAGAAAAAACGTGGGAAAAAATATAATTTTTGATTCTTACAGCTAGTCAGCTGTTCCTGGACCATAGAGCAATCCTTTATCTTCCGTGTGAATCTGATTTTGACTATAATATTCAAGGAACATTATTTTATCCAAACAGCATGCTTTTCGGCCGGTACGCGTTCGCACTAAATAGGCTGTAAGTTTTACATTTTCCGAACGATTTTTTTTTAAATTGCTGGACTAGGTAGGCTTAAATTAATAGCAAATAATCAAGAATTGTAAAAATTCACGCGCGTCATCGACATCAATCGGTATACGCACGCTCGCACTAACTTAATGCGCTGGGCTTTGTGTCACGAGAGGCGGCACGCGAGCGAGCCAGTGCGTGGCCTGCCAGTGACAGTCGGAGCGGACGACAATGTTGATTTCTTTCTCGACTTTCAGGAGATACGACATGAAAAATAGTAGTTTTTAATTAAGTAGGCATTGAGTAGAACTAACTATTCCATCTGCCGCCTTTTCGGGAGGACAATCCTCCTTTACGAGCCAACATTTATAAAAAGCTTCTATCCTCCATTTCGGCTTTCCCATCTTCCCTCCTTCACGGAGGACAATCCTTCTGTTCAAAACAATATTTGCGAAGAGCTTCGACCCTCCATTTTCTCTTTGAAACCTCTATTTATCCTCCAGTCATCCGACAATCATATTCAAAGCATTCGAGAAAACAAAATTCAACAATTTGAGTGGCCTAAAAGGAAATGGGAAGAATATTTGAGTACATTCTATGCTTGCTTGTGTTAACTGCCTCCCCTGAAATTATATTGGTTCATCAAATCGCAACCAGATTTGCTTTTCCAAATCAATTCGAAATCAAAATTAAAAAAAAAACATTAAAATAATATACACCCCTTGGAATAAACAAATGGATTACGAAGATGATTTTGAAGATATGCCCGTAGAATAAGTTTCATCATCAACATACCTCTCAAATCGATATAAACAATGTATATCGCACTCAATTTTCAAGTTTAAGTTATTTTTGAAATATTTTTCCTCATTAAATAACATCCTCCTTTTAAAAGAAATAGAGTTCCTTTTTTTATCATGTAGGCAAGTTCTACACAGTAAAAAAGCTGGCCGTGTCGTGTTAAAAATGAGCGCAGTAAAAGAATTTCGTGTTAAAATCAACACGTTAAGGCAGTAAATATTACACTTTCTCAAAAATCATGATTTGGTTAAAATTTTACCGTGTAAACTTTTCTTAAAATACACTGAAATGTGTGAATGACTATAAAGTTTTCCAACATACACAAAGCAGTGTAAAATCTACACCATTTTGAGTAAGAAAAGATTTTTCACCGATATGAGTCAAATATATAACAATTACCGTGTGTTTAAAACACGAAAAAGTGTATAGTGGGCAACGCTTTGCATCTTGTCTGATTTTCTTGTCATTTACGTACCACTTGCTGACTCGAGCAGACGCATTGTCTCTATAGTGTATTTAATTGTTATTGTGTAAATATTGTTTTTATACTATAATATATTTTAAAAAAAAGTGAAATATGAGTGGTATCCCATTTAAATTAAAAAAAGGTGAAAATATATATAACAGTTCAGTACAATATAATAGAATTTAATACGTGTAAATATAAAGAGCCATACGAAATGTTTCCACGTTGTAGTTCCAAAGCATATATTTTTGTATATATATAATTTTCTCATATATTTATTGGTTGTTGCAATTACATAAAATGCTTTTGTAATAAAATGTATTATCTCTGTAACTAGATTTGTTTTTTTTTATAAGAACGTAACTTTCCTTAGACATCTACTTTCTTGGAATTGCATTAAGTAGCCGTAGCCAATATTTCGGCATCTTAACTAAAATCATCCTAAATCCTAAACAACATCCTAAATCATCCTACTACATACTATTACAACAAATCGTGTTAAATTTTCCGGTAGAGGACAGCCATCAACCGGAAAATTTGTCACGATATGTTGTTATATTTTACACATGTGGACGGAAATTATCACGCTATGGTGTAAATATTTATCCATAAATACACTGAAAGGTGTTCAGAATCACACAGCTGATATTCAAAACCAATCAGGTAGGTGTTGATTTTACACTTACAATAGTGTAATAACTACACGCAGTAAGGTATAAAATTCAAATTTTGGAGTTTTTAAATTACACATATCGGAGTATAATTTACACGTGTTTCAGTGTAATAATTTGAACAAAATTTCAGTGTAGATTTTTACCAAATTGCCAAGTGGTGAAAATGACACATAACGGTGTGGACCTATATAGACACAAAATAGTGTTAAAATTAACACGGAATTTCTTAGTGTGTAGGAGAAAACCCTATGATGGGTTAACATGACATTGGTCGGAAGCGAATTATGGTTAAAGGACTGGGAGAATTTGGATGTCTTGTTTGTGAATTGCTGCGAACTAGATAACACCACAGAGACGGCGTATATTTTTAATTTATCTTAAAAACTCAAAGGAAGACCGAGACTAGAACCATAGAACCATGGCGTGGTGATTAATCCACTTAACCAATAGATCCAACTCCATATCCGTCTGGTGAAATTTGATAAAAACACTTTCTTTTGGCGAAAATGAGATGGTATAGTTAGGTATACTAATTGAGAAGCTAATACGACGCTCTCCATATCTGAGAAGGAACGTTAATATTGTAACATGCACTGTAGTCTGGCAAAGGCTACGTGATTTCATTTCATTTCATTTCATTTATTCAGATTCATCACATAGATTACTACAGCGTAAGTGAAGAACTTATAAACTAAACTACATACTAGAGCCGAAAAAAAACAAGCCAACAAAGCCGTCAACAAAGGCGCTGTCTGAGCAGGTCCCTCAACTGCAGCCTGGAGAGATTTAAGTCGAAACTGGCGAAGTGTTGGTTGAAGAGGCGAGACATCGAAGTGATGGGCTCGTGCATCCCATACAGAGTACGATGACTAGAGATGTGCAGGAAGTTGCGATTCCTCAAGGAGCGTTGCGGGATAGAGATGTTGACAGCCGCCAGTAAATCAGGTGAATTTATTGTTCCCTGCAATAAATCAAACAAAAATAGTAGTCTGGAGATGTTGCGCCTCATTTCAAGGGAGTCAAGAGAAATCAGCGCCAGGCGATCAATATAGGAAGGAAGTAACCAGGGATCAATCCAGGGAAGTCCACGGAGAGCAAACCTAAGGAATCTGCGCTGCACCGCCTCAACGCGGCTGACGTGAACGGCGAAATAGGGAGCCCATACGGGGCTAGCGTATTCCAAGATCGGTCTGACGAAGGTACAGTAAAGAAGCCTAGTTAAGTAGGGATCATCGAGTTCCTTAGACCATCTTTTAACAAAACCCAACATCGAATTAGCCCTGCCGACGATCGAGTCCACATGATCCTCGAATGAAAGGCGTGAATTGAGGACCACACCTAGGTCCTTCATCTTATCAACCCTGCCCAAGGTAACGCCATCAACGGTGTAGTCAAAGAGGAAAGGGCATCTCTTACGGGAGAAGGTCATAACGGTGCACTTGTCGGCATTCAAAGGAAGGCGATTGCGCACACACCAGTCGTGAAACACAGCTAGGTCAGAGTGCAAGGTACTACAGTCTGTTTCGTGGGAGGCAATGCGAAATATCTTAGCATCATCCGCATAGCACAGAATCTTACTGCGGGTAAGGAGGAGCGAAACATCGTTAACGTATAGGATGAAGAGGAGTGGGCTAAGGATACAGCCCTGTGGCACCCCCGAAGTGACAAGGATTTGATCAGAGAGGACTCCCCTAAACTGGACACGCTGGGTGCGACCAGACAGGTAAGAGGACAGCCAGTTGATGAAACAGGAAGGAAACCCAAGAAGAGTCAACTTATAGACCAGGATACCATGGTCGATCCTATCGAAAGCCTTGCTGAAATCTGTAAATACACAGTCGACCTGTTTGCCCGCCTCGACGGCTGGTAAAGAATAATTAATGAATTCGAGGAGGTTGGTGGTCGTGGACCTCCCCCTGAGGAAACCATGCTGGAAGGACCCCATGAAAGGCTTGCAATGAAATCGAAGAACGTCACCAACGAGAGACTCAAAAACTTTTGAGGTGTGGCTCAGGCTAGCGATCGGTCGGTAGTTAGAGACGTCAGACCTATTCCCTTTCTTATGGAGGGGAATCAACACAGAAGTCTTCCAAATTTCAGGAAAGCGGCCAGACTTCAGGGACAGATTGAACAAGTAAGAAAGGACGCTGGCAAGGGATGAATGGCATTTCTTCAGAAAGGAAGCGGGTAAACCGTCCGGACCACAAGTAAAGCCCTCCGCCAGATAAGTGTTCAGCAACGTATGCATCGTCGAAAACTAAGTCATTAGGCTCAAGAGAGGTAGGCGGAAGTCGCGTCAAGTGGATAAAATCAGTAGAGGGAATATCACAGAGAGAATCACAGAAGGAAGTTCGGAAAAAATCCGCGAACAAATTAGAAATTGTGGGAGCGTCGTCACTCTCGCAGCCACAGTACCTCAAAGAAGCAGGATAGGCGTCACATTTCCGCTTCGAGTTGATAAATTTCCAGAACTGTTTGGGATCGCTACGCAACGTAGTTCTCATATTAGACAGGTACTCGGCATAGGAGTCCTGCAGACGAGCAGAGAAATGGTGGCAAAGGTCAGAGTACGCCAAATAGTCTTCATGGCTTCCTGAGGTACAAAACCTTTTCCAAGCTTTACCCCTTAAGTTCCTCAGATGTCGTGAGGCACCGTCAAACCAGGGACGAAACAGATGAGGGGATCCGGACCTAGAAATGCTAATGGGAACAAGCCGGGTAAAACAAGTATAAAGAAGATCATAAAAAGCGCTCGCAGCCAGATCTACGTCACGCTCTCCCAACACGCCCGACCAATCACAGGAAAGCAACCAGTCATCAATGCACGAGAAGTCAGCGCGTTTAAAGTTGAAGTAGAAGTCACCGAGCACGGGAGGGGATGCAGCGGCACTGTCGAAGCACATTGTGACCAGAAGAGCAGGGTGATGACTTGATTCAGGAACCAGGGGGACCAGGCATCTCCTCACGATCGTGATGAAATCGAAATCAAGTTGTGGGAAACCAGGAAAACGTCAGATGCCGTATGAAGTTAAGGCCGACTCGAACCTGTGGTGACTTAGTGTGGTGAAAATGAATAACGGAAATTGCTAGAACTAAGTTGTTGAACTAAAATAAATAGGGCTGAGTAGCAGCCTAGTTAGTAAATGTGTAAATAAGTGAAGTGAAGAAAGAAGTGTGAAGAAATATTGTCAAGAAAATTGTGCATTGAATTAATCAGTAAAGTGAATAAAAATTGTGAACATTTGTGACCGCAAATAAGTGTCTCAATTAATCCGTCCAGCCCGAAGAGCCCCATTTACGTTGGTCTTTCCGGTTACTGCAAGATGGTAGTATTCATTAGGCCATGTCGGAGTACTTATAGGGTGTCGTGATGCACATACAAAGTAGTTTTTGACATTTGTCTGTGACATCACCCAGTTCAATTGAATTTCTTACTTCGAATTACATTTTTTTGTTCTACTAATTTAATAATTGTTGTTTTGAGTCTAATTTCACTTCCTCTGAAATATCTACAGTGTAATCAATTATTGCTTAATGATTTTCTAATTAACCTTTGACAAATAATAATTAATTGGCTTTTATGTTTTCATTAAATTTGTGAATTATTTGTTAATTTTCTTTTGTAATTATAGCTACTGAGACCTGGAGCTTGACTTCCAAATATCGTTATAAGTTTATCAAAACATGAAGGGAAGCTTTCAAATTTCATTAAACCAAATGATGGGCAGAGTAGGTTAGTTTTCCCCCTTCTTTTTTAGTGAGTGTGACGGGATGCTTTTACGAAACGGAAGCACTAATTATACTCTGCATAACAGTAACATTTATCTCGCATGTCAATACTAATATTTATATTCATTTAAAGCTCTTAAATTGCATAAATTAGGAAATTCCATAATAGATGATTAAAATTAGAATGATTTATGTATAATCGGGAAATGTAATGTGCATACATTTTCTAGCACAGAACTGAAATTTCAATAAGTAACGAAGTTAAAACTGCGCTAAATTATCTAATTTTAAAATGACTCGAATTTTATATGTGTAATTTGTACAAATAGAAAGTGAAATTCAAGTAATTATGTTGAAAACTCAAGTTAACTATTTTACATATGTTAACTTATCTAACTTAAGGGGGCAGTCTGCGTTTATTGCACATATTTTCAAGATTTTTTTGATAATAGAATTTATTTAAATGTTTCAAAAATTTTGTACAATAAATTATACATAAAAAAAAATTTTTTGTTTTAAAATTTATGGCAATATATGACCGCCATCATAAGAGAACCCTCTAAAAAACTCGGGTCAGGAACGTCTGAAACAAAAAATTCAAACGGGATGTTAAAATATAAGTAAGTGGCTATAGCCGGAACTAGAATTGAACATTTTGGGTGGAAAAAAACAAAATGGCGGACTTTTGAATTTGTTTAGCCTTTTTTTGCAACTAAAATTGTTTAAAGAAAGGGTTAAAAATTAATAAATATTTATGACTCTAGTATACTATACTAACTAAAAATATGCTGAATAATCCCTGAAAATTTTAGCCCAATGGTTTAAATAGTTTTTTCAAAATCGTGTCAACCAGATCAAAAAACGTTGTTTCGAGAAAAACACACCATTGCAACCCAGTAACAGCCGAAACACGCTCACGCACCGTTTATTGAATCGCCTTATATACATATTTCTGGGGATCTCTGACCTTAATAAGAGTTTGTACACTAATTCTACATATATGTATATAGTACACGAAAATGATCATTATAAAAGATCGAATTTTAAAAAAAATTAAATCAGACAACCCCCCCCCCCCCCCCCCCCCACTTAACTGAACTTAACTAAAGGATCAATCTTAAAACATCAGTCAGACGGCTCAAGTTATCTTGTTACTCATAAAAGCATAGTTCTTCCTTTGTGAGCGCATAGGTTATTATAAGAAGCATAAATAATTGCATTGTGTTACTCATGAATTAAACTTTCCAAACCATTTATACTGCAAAATACCTGAAGAACTAAAATAACATTATTTGTTTCATGGAAACAACTGCTGGTTTCCCAACTCCTTTTTATGTCTCAAAACAAAAAACTCCTCTTTTACAAGTTAAACAAGCACTGGTAGGTCTACGCGTTAAACGAATAAAAATGTATGGCAGGGGGTCCAACTCCACTCGTTCCAAGTTATAGGAGTTTGAAATTTATTTACGATCAAATTAACCAGTTTTACATTTTAGAGAATATTTTTTACAGTTTTCGTGTTATAGATGTTATAAATATCTCAGTAGACTGGCAATACAATGGCGTTAAAGAGTGTGTAACTTCTTATCTTTACTGCTAATGGATTTAAAGAAATTGATTTTCAAATTTTAATTTTGTTAAAAAAAGCCACTTTTCATTTCAAACGGAGGTATTTTGAAAATTTATATATTTTTTTTATTTTCCGGTTTCAAATAGTATCCAATGTGTTCTCTTTCAGAGGCAATTTAAAACACACCAATATATTTTACCATTGCCAACTTACTTGACTAACCGCACAGCTTCTAGCTGCCCTATTAAGAAAAAAATTTACCAGCCTCCTATATTGTTGATCTTTTTACTCTTTGAGTAAGTTGTAATTGTAAATTTAGGAGTGCTCAAAAGGGTTGGTTTTTAATAGTACTAAAATGAAAGGCAGAAAAAAACTCCTTTTCCCAAGGATGTTTTTAAGTCAATTGCTAGTTAACCTTTTACTTTATTTTCGGGTTCTAAAATTCTTGTTATGAGTTCATCTCTTATTGCAACTTCTATTATTTCTGTCATGGCCCCCACTAAAACATCAAGTGGGATAAGTTCGGGAGAACGGGCTGGCCAAAGAAAAGTACCACGCCGCCGTATCCACCTACCCCCGTAATTTCATGCAGCCACGTTTCTTCGGCAGAGGACTGGCGCTCCGTCAATTGATGAAGCCTGTTCCTGTACAGGGGTCACATGGAAAGGATAAAGTCCTTCTCCTCTTACTACTCTTCATAATGTAGTTCTGCTTACCTTAAGAATTCTCTCAGCCATTTCCCCTGAAATTGGCGCAACATTGATATTCGCTTGAATCGAAAGTGTATGAACGCTTCCAGATTTTCGAAAATTTGAAACGCTCTTTGAAATACACCTTGAGATGGTTACTTTCTTTCTGGGAATCGCGGGTGATATTCACGCTCTGCTTCAAGAAAATTTCCGGTGCTAAATCCGTAACAGACAACTATTTCCGCATATTCTTCATTTGTAAATTGCACTATTTTCAACTATTAATTGCACACTATCAAAAGACCTTCTCACTTTGAATTAATATGTGCTGCACTGCGTTGGCATATCATTTTATAACTGAAGGTCAGAGGATTCCCAAAAATTGATTATAATAATCTGCCTGTGTAAATGTTTACAAAACAATTATTTTATGACCTGCAGTAACTGTTAAGTGTTATTACCAAAAATAAATTTGGAGAAAGGTAGATTTTTTTCTTAGCAGTTATGAGCTACATACATACATGAATGTTTGGTCATGTAACCAGAGAATGATGAAAGATTATTTTATGTTTTAAGTTTGTTTTAAAAGAGAACTCATTGGACACTATTTTAAACCCGAAAATAAAAAAAATATAGGCAAAATCTTCAAAATATAATATGGGAAAAATGTTTAAAATATAAAAGCCTCAAAAATGGCTATTCTTTGAGTATCGGTTTTCTCGCCCTCCCACGATTTCCAAAATGTACCACATTAAAGCATTTACCTTCGATTGGGGTATTAGATTTTTGGAAAATATTCAATTAATATATTTCTATTTTATAGATTGTTTTTGTAGTACTTGGTGGAATAGATTTCTTTTCACAGACATCTTGAAGAAAGCACTAATTGATTCAAGTTTTCTTCTTCTTTTGTATTCAAGTTAAATTAAATATGATAATGTTGGTAGACTGTAGTTCTTTAGAAGCCAGTTTGAAAAATTCAGTAACGCAAAATAAATAAAGCCCGGATGATATTCTAATAAGACGGAACACGTTAGCAGTTATATTCATTAAATATGCGTTCTGCAAAAATCAAGAACTGTTTTCTTTAAAAACATATTTCTAGCTTTTATTGTACACTAGATTTTTGATCGATCATTAAGTACTAGATTTTTGATCTATTACAAAACCGGACTTTGAAAATTTCGTACTTGAGACGGTATACCCGATCGTGTACGGATAAATTGCGTTGAATTTCATTTATTTGGGTTTTTTGAGAAAAAATAAAAACATTTTTGGGGTGTGAAATTACGCGCCCCAGGTAAAGAGTACGATTATCCCCATGAGGGGTATCACATTAAAGGTAATTTGATCATAATTCGCTTCGTTGTTTTGACTCTGCTTTTTTTCTCGCGATTCTTAAGTTTGGTAGCCATTTTGTAGTATCAGAAGAGAGGGTCGTAGAGCTACCGTTCCTTTTTTTTTTAAACTATAAGCTCGAAAAGTTATAAAGTTTCTCATATCAATTTTTTTTAAGTATCATGTAGAGTTTCTTCGTAAACGCCAATTGAGAAAAGCAATTCTTCCATTCATTAACTGTTTACTCTAAAACTAAAATTGGATCGCGGTTAAAATTACATACGTCGTTCGTTAATCCAACGTAGATGAAAAATCACACTCATGTTCTCGATGGAAAAATAGTTTTTTAAAAAAAAGTTGAACCGACTTCACAAAAAGCGCTAAAAAGCATAAAATAATTTTTAATTTTATATCTATAACGAAATTTTGAAGTCGGTGCAAATCAAACAAAGCAAACAAATAGCGCTTTGCGTGAAGTCGGTTCAACTTTCTTTTAAAAACTATTTAATTTTTTACTTTTTAGTGTCTTCTACTCTATACAACGAAGAAAGAGCCATCCAAATCGTTCCACGCGTTAAAAAGTTAGTTTTAACCCCCTACCCCACCCCCATTTCGCTAAAAAAAAATTTCTCATGGAAGCAATAAAGGAACATACTCTACCGAACAGAAAAGGAATCATCGAAATCGTTTCACGGGTTACGAAGTTACTACTCCTCCCCCGCCTCCACCACCACCATAGGAACAAATTATTCTCCCATTAGCAATGGGGGATCAAACTCTAAACAACAGCAAAAGAATCATCCAAATCGGTCCACGCGTTACAAAGTTAGCTTACACCCCCCTTCCCCCACCCCAACCCCATCAACATTTTCTCGTGGTATCAACCAGTGAGCATACTCTACCCAAAAGAAAAAGAATTATCCAAATCAGTCGACGCGTTACGAAGTTAGACCACCGAGCACCCACCTTGGAACAATTTATTCTTCTATTAGCAATGGGGGAGCATACTCAACAGCACCACCCCCCCCCCCTACTCAACAAAATTTGTTTCTCTTGGTATCAACCAGGGAGCATACTCTACCCAACAGAAAAAGAATTATCCAAATCGGTCCGCGCGTTACGAAATAAGACTACCCCCCCCCCCCCTCCGCGCCATCCCACACCATAGGACCGAATTAATCGCTTATTAGCAATGGGGGGATCACACTATTTATACCCTTACTTTACCTTTGACTTATAACCATATCTTACCCGTCAAAAAATTACTACTCTACAATTCCAGGCGTCTACAACATACAAATACTGGCATTTATACAAAAACTTCTGCAAAGCCAGATTGCGTGATCAAAATTTGCAAGACTTCTATCAACACCTCATTTCGATTTGAAGCTTCAACGTATTTTAATGGCACTGTACTTTTTTTATACAATGTGGCCAAATCCTAATGGACAACCCTTTGATGCGTTAGCATAGTGTTGGCCGGAAGGGAATTAGGGTAAGGGAAGTGAGGAAACTTCAAAGTCTTGTTTTTACATTACTGCGAGCTCGACAACAGCCCAGAGACGGAGTGCATTATTTTAATTTCTTAATAAAAGCTCACGGGGAGGTCTGGTCTGGAACCCGGGACCCATGGTGGTCATGCGGCTCAACGAATTGATCCAACTCCGTCTCCACGGACGCAGACGGAGACTGACGACACCAAAAAGGTTTTAACCGACTTCCCAAAAACGGAGAGACCGGGCATAATTTTTTAACACGTGGACCGATTTTGATGTGTTTTTTTCTTATCCTGGGTAGAGTATGTTCCCCAATGTGTAAAAAATTCTTGGTTGGGTGGGGCTGGGGGGTGTAATAACTTCATAATGCGTGGACCGATTTGGATGATTCTAACTCTGTTGTATAGAGTACGATCTCCTATTGCTTGTAATAAATAATAAATAAATAAAATTTGGTCCTAGGGTGGTTGTAGCTGTTTTTGTTTTATTTGTACCGACTTCAAAAAGTGGAATATATATAAAATGAAAAATTATTTTATGCTTTTTAGCGCCTTTTGTGAGGTCGGTTCAAATTTAAAAAAAAAAATAATATTTTATTAATAAGTAAGAGTTGAATTTCGGACCACAGATGTTACCTTGTAACCCTGAATTGCTGAGCGTTGCCTTATGTCAGTAAAAACCATCGGCGGGATGCGAACCTGCGGATCTCGTTGGAAACACATCACCCATTATATCTCCATGGTGAATTGAATTATTACTGATTAATTTACTGTAATTTAAGTAGCTTTAGTGCAAATTGTTAATTTTGGAATTATTTAAAACTCGACAACTTAAGGGCGTTGTCAGAACTCACATTGGAGTTGGTATTTGTCGTATTAGTCATAAAAATCTTAAACTTAAAACTCATCATTAAACAGCAATTAAGTATGAATAAACGCAATGATATTTATTTGTTGCATTTTATATGAAAAACATTCATTCAAAGTATAAAAGCAACTAAATCCACAGGCCATCATATAAATTAGTTACATACCCAGTTTGTATACTTTGCACTGATTTAATTGCCAAGGTATTTTTTTGAATTTATTCTCTAAAGATGCCGTAGTTGTGGCATTTGAAAATATTACCTGAACAAGTCATTTGTGAGAATTCCTACTTCTTATTTGTAAGAGTAACTTCAGACACCTTTTTGACGGTTTAATATTATATTTTCAACGAGACGTACTTTTGCTAATTTCTTTCTGGAATAGCAAGGTAAAATTTTAAGGTTTCACACAAAAACTTGTTGCAATTCCTGTTTTGTGCAATATTAAACTAAAGGCAAGGAAGAGCCCCTTAAGGCAATCGTTAAATGGAGAAGTACTTCTCAAGGGAAATGAGTTTTTGTAAGACTTCGTTCATTGCAATTAGCTTTAATTAAAATGTTTAAATGAACTGGAGGGTATAAGTTATTGCCCCTAGACATGTAAGTCATTTAAAATTGTATTTCAATTACCAAGAAATTAACAAAGTTACTCCACTATCAAATAAAAATTAATTTCAAATAGTACATTTTATTTTGTTACTTAGATATTGTTAGATATTCAAGGAAAAAACATTAACGTAACTTAATTTAAGAGCAGCTTATGTCAAGGTATTTAATTTATCCAGGTAAATGTAGAATTTATTTTAAGGATCAAATTAATTTAGGCTGTAAACTTACCCATAATCTGCTGAAGGCTATACAATGAAATGGGTTTTCATACTCATACTTATGTCAAAGTAACTTTAATTATAAGGTAGGTAGAGTTAGAAGTCACGCTGGCTCTTTTATCGTTCTTATCATTTGCATTGCATACCTGTCCCCTAGTACAAACAGCCTTCTTCTTGCCCAACTACGTGGAAACTTAGACTATATAAGTGTTTTAAAATTTTCAAAGTGGGGTTAAGTCAAAATAACAATCTTTTTAACTATGTTTTAAAGGTTTCGTACCTAAAAGGTCGAGGAACCCTTATGGTAAGTCTTTTGCGTCTGACTGCATATGTTTAACGAAAATTCGAAGTTCTGGATGCTTTTGAAGAAATGCTTTAGTCTTTATTCATTACGAATGGTGGGAGCGCATTTAATGTGTTTCTTTATTTCTGTGGTCAAAGGGAATAACTTGGTAAGTCTAAAAATGGCCAAAATGAGATAACTATAATGTGGCCATCTCCGCTGTCTTATACGCACTGTTTAAAAGTTGGTAGCGAATGACCCTAATACTTACTGACCACATTGTTGCCAACAAAATGTATTTTCTCCTAAAAATTTATTTACGGAAATTGTTCAAATGTAAAAAAGTAAATATCAGTATCAGATCCTACGACTGTTTTCAGTGCTTTTGTGATGCTGATTTTGATATTCAAAGGTTGCAGAGTAGTTGCAAAAATTACATTTTATACTACGATTTTCCAACTTTTGGCTTGGACTCTTTTTTTTAGTTAATTTTCGTACTAGACAAAAATTGCCTTTAAAAAAAAAGTTAAATCCACTTCAGTAAAAGCGCTAAAAAGTATAAAATAATATTTAGTTTTATGTCTATTAGGACATTTTGAAATCGATGAAGAAATATCTACGCCCTGTCCGCACCCTAGGAAAAATTTTCTATAATAGTGTCATCAGATACCCTTGATTGCTATTTAAAAGGATTGCTATTTAAAAGGATTACTCTAAGACAATATGAAACAAAAGGCGTATTATTTTTCAAATAAGGAATAATCTGATAACCTTAGATAAGAATGTTAAGGTCAATCTTCGGTATGATAAGCTTGTAATAGGTGAACATCGCTTTGCATGTAGGGGAAATAGACTATTGTTAGGCAGTGTATTAGGTAAAGAATGTATTTCTTCGTTATACAAAAATAAACAAGAAGTTCAGAATATTTTGGAAAAATATGAAAATAATTGTATGTTAGATATTAATAATAAAGGTAGGTCAGATGAATTGATAAGGAACAGTACCCAATAGGGAATTTCTGTCTGTCAGGAAATAGGTTCTAATTCTAATTATGCAAATTGTGCGACAGTTAATAGTCATAGAGATAGACGTGGGATGGTTTAGAATTTAGGAATATTAAAATTTTATCTTAAAATGTACTGCGCAATCAGTAAATTAATTTTGCCAGGCTTTTTTAATTACATTAGAGATTTTGATATTTCTTGCGTATTTGATACACATATAACCGAACAAAATTAAGATAATTTTGAAAAATACTTTGGTGACTATTTACTGTGTTTAGGCAGTGCAACAAGGTCTTCTCCGTTTGGAAGAGCCAGTGGAGGGTGGGCGATGGGGATTAAGAAGCATCTTATAACTAAAAAGCTGTGTAAATATCTGTGACTTAATAATTACCCACCGGTCTATCTTCCTTGTATCCGTTTTTTTGTTTGGTTTTTTTTTATTATTAATTGCAATAACTGGGAAAACGACTATAGTTGTTTTACGGAAATTGATAATGAACTAAGCTGCTTGGACATTATTATTCTTGGAGACTTTAATGTCAGAATTGGTCAACTCCACCATATAAATGGTAGATTAACAGATTTGGATTCACGGACAAGAAAAACCAATGACATTACTGCCGAAGCTTATTTGCAAATTTGGGGACGCTGAGAAATATACGGAAAATGTAAACAATTTGTGCGACCAAATACCCTTAGGCGTTTCTGAAAACTCAATAAATCTGCTAATAGACGTTATTAAAAGGTCAGTAAAACCAGCTTGCAGTAAAAACTTAACATATAAAACAAAAGTGGTTTGATAGTGATTGTCTACGTGTGCGAAAGTTATCATTTAAATGGCTTAATGTATTCCGAAGAACAAACTCTGAATTTGCACGCATTAATTATTTCAATAATAATAAGATTTATAAAGAATTATGTCAGAATAAAAAAACATATTACGATAGTCTTGTTTACAAATTATGATCAGCTCAATGATTACCATGATTCCACATTTGATAGTCAGTTTGACATGGACGAATTGCGGGCAGTATTGAATAGTTTAAAGCATAACAAAGCACCTGGACCAGATCGCGTCCCGTACGAGTTTTATAAATATGCAACTGAGAAATTTCTGGAGAAACTCCTTGAATCATACTATTTCCTTTTTGATAACATAAAAGTCCCTAAGTCCTTCACCACATCTGTGATATTTCCTATACACAAAAAAGGTGACATTGCTCAGGTCCAAAACTGCAGAGGTTTATTTTTTATGTATAGTGTAGTTAAAATATTCAGGCTGGGTTTCGTGCGGGGTATTCGACAATAGACAACATATATAATTTAGTAAGCCAGATTAAACTGTTATACTGCTATGGAGTTTCCCCTAAAGTGGTTAAAAATTTAAAAGAGCTTTATAAGAACACAACAGCTCATATTTGGGATGGTAAATCTCTCTCGGATAGGTTTGCCACAAAATGTGGATGGAAACAGGGATGTATCTTGATCCCGCTCTTTTTTGCTCTGTTTATAAATGATTTGGAGGAAAATATGAAAGTGGCGCGCTTATTTATGGTATCGAAATGAAAGTTCTAATGTATTGTCATCTGCATACAGCTATTATTGAAAGAATATTGTAAGAACTTACAAGTAAATCTTGAAAAGTCAAAAATAATGTTTTTTAGCGCGGTGGAGGAGCATGGAAAAACTCAGAAAACTGCACCTGTGGAAATAACGTTATTGAAATAGTTAAAAAGTACACTTACCTTGGCATGACTCTAACTCCGAAATTGTCTATAAATAAGCATTTAAACCAATGACTACAAACTGTAAAAGTCAGTCTTAACTGCACATGGCATAGCTTTTTACGAAAGAATAGTATTTGTCATTCTGAAAAACCGAAATCTTTTATGCAGTTGCCAGATCCATTGTTTGTTATGGATTACAAGTCTGGGGATTCTGTCAATTCAATGAAGTTGAAAAATTACAACTATTGCCCCCACATACTCCAAACTACGCCCATACCCTAGAAACAGATTTATCTGATCTGTATGTTTATACTTTAAAATTCCACTTTCTTTATATTCTTCGAACTATGTACGTCTATACAGCAGAGCGGCTTTCTTATAGATTAACGCAAAAACCTGCAGATAATGAATTATATTAGGCCGAAAATTTGCTTGAGTTAGCTGAAAAGCATAACCTACATTTGAATTTGCAAAACTGTACGTATGCCGGATTGAAGACATTATTATTCGAGTTAGTAGAGAAAGAGAATGCTTAAGAAAAAATCTGTAGACAAAGCTAGGTTATCTATTAGACACAGTCTATATAATAAGTTGAGATTTTTCACTAATCAGAATTATTTAAAAAAAAAGAATTTTCGATAAGAAAAATTTGTTTAATTTTCAAGTACAGATGCGGGCTAATAAATTTAAATTCAAGCCGGTAGAAGCCGAGTTCCGATCAAGAGTGTTTGGAAAACGAACTCTACCTGAATCAGAAATTGTAGATATTTTGAATGGTAAAGGTAATTATAATGATTTATTTCAGTTCTGCACATAATCCTGAAAATATAGAAAATTTGCGAACCGTTCGGCAAGTGTTAAGAACAACCGCTTTCTGTAGTGTGTGTGGAGTGTTTTTATGTAACTTTAGTATTTGTATATTTGTGATTAGTGTTTTTGGTACAACGGCTGTGGAAGACAAGATGATTGGCACGATAGTCACTTTGTCCATTTTCCACATCCGCTGTACCTCGTGTGCCAAATCTGTATATTTCGTAATCTTCTCTCTAAAAGTGTTTTGCACATTGTTGGTGTTGGGTACTGCAATGTCAATTAGGTATGTTGTTTTGCTGAATTTATCTATGAGAGTAATATCCGGTCTATTGTGGTGTATTGTCCGATCAGTTATTATTGACCGATCATAATATATTTTATGTGTGGAATTTTCAAGAACACTGTCTGGTGTATATTTGTAATATGGTGTGTATGTGGCGGGTGCAATAAGGTTGTGTTTTAGGGCTAACTGTTGGTGTATGACATTGCAGACCTGGTTGTGCCTTTGCAAGTAATCTGTTTGAGTAAGGAGTTTGCATCCAGCCGTTATATGTTCTATTGTTTCAGAAGCTAAATGACAAAGTCTACACGTGTCGTCCTGAAATCAATCAAATCCGTTCAGCAATACGAAGTTAGACTCTCCCTTCTCCATCCCCGTCCCAGTCTAAAATGTGTATCTTGGTAACAAAGGAGGCCCATATTCCATACCACAAAGGAAGAATTATACAGCTCGATCTAAGCGTTACGAGTAGTAGGAGGATACTCTTCCCCCATTGCAACTTATTTGAAAAGTACAAAAAAAAATCCTCAAAATACATCCAAGAGTTCTAAAGTTACGCCCCCCCCCTCTCCCCGCTGTCCGAATACACATCCTTTGGGACTACTTCTTAGAAAGTCGGTTAAAAAGTGTCGTCAAAATCGGTGCATAAAGAAACGATGAAAGCGTGTATAAATAAAGTAATTGACCGGAGGAAGAAAATCATAACATGATATAGTATTTGCGTCCAAAAATTTTCTCTTCTGTATTGTAACATTCACAGCGAAAACTCATTCGTTGAGATCGTTTTAGTGGTATAGGCTATACACTGGGAGAAAATTCCAGGAAAAATTACGGTTTTATTTACCGTAATCGTGTTGCAAATAACACATTCTTGTAAAAATTTAAGGAGCGCTCTAAAAGATCTACGATCCTTATAGTAATCTTTAATGTGATCTGCGTATGATTTTAAGAAATAGCACCGTAAAATTTACTTTGTATCTCTTTCTTTAGTTCCTGTAACCCCTTATGGGGTAGTTCCCGTAAACCCTTCTGGGGTATGTGACGAAATAAAAACTTCACCTGATTCGAAACAATGATTGCAAGTGGACCTACAATTCAAAGTGAATTCCAAAACACCGACATTACTCTGCAACCTCCAATGTCCCTTTTTATTACAAAGTTTTTCCCGCAATAACCGGTCAATTTTACGGTTCTCCACAACAACAAATAAATAAATACAACTTCAAATAAACTTAAAATCATTTTCTTCGCGTGAGACTTGTGTTTATGAATTTCAATAGAACTTAGTTTTCTATATTTCTGCGATGTGAATATTAATAATTGAGTAATTTTCAATCAATTTGTTAAAAATTGCAATTGTCAATTAATAGTGAATTTATATTTAGGCAGCCCTTTTTTTCTCTTTTTAAGTGAATTGTTTAAAGTGAGGATTAGTTTACGAATTTCAGGCTGTGTAAATTATTATTTATTTTCTTTACTAAAAATGAATCAATTTGATTACTTGTAAGCGTTTTGAATTCTCTTCTGAGAATATCCTTTGAAGTAATTTTAGATTGCTATTTCGTTAACGTGACAGTTGCAACACGATTACTGTTGAGAACAGTAATCTTTGCAGAAATTTTCGTCGACAAATTCCAAAACTTTTTTCTCCATATAATTAACAGTCTCATGTACATCCATGCAGACCCTGTGAATTCATTCTTTTGGCTTTGTTGTATAGTCTTTCCTTCTTATGGCTTTGTTATATAGTCTAGCGCATAATGGTGCAATCATTTAGAAAAGTATCCCCAAGAAAAAAATTTTAGTCAATCTCATCCAGGAGGCTATTAAAGCGCTCTGTTCTTCACCATAGCGTATCTCACTACCGACTTATAATAATAAGAAAATTATTCAAAAAGTTTAAAAGGACGTTTTTCCGTCCTAGTAGGTTTTTCCATTACTGGGTTGAACTAAAGTCTTTTAAAGTAAGAATATCTTAGTTAAAGTAATAAGTAGCTTTTCCTGCCACTGAGATGAAATGGGTTAAACAACTGTACACACTCAAATAAGCTATCTCTTGTTTAAAAGTCGAATGTTTGTCTCGGTTTCAATTATTAGCTATTTTCGATGCATGTCTATATGAATAGCTTTCAAATTATCACCCAAAATTTGCAACTGAAGGTCATCTAAGTAGAGAAGCCACATAGATTTTAACCCATACGGTCAACCCAGAATTATGAGAGGCGCTTATCAACTTTTGCACTATACAATTATAGAGGAAATGCACATAATGTGGATGTTCTACAAAATTAACATGCTACTCCTTGATTGTATATTTGCCGCGAAAAAGCAAGTCAAAATAGTTTCATTTACCAAAAACATTTTCCCGATTTGCTTTGGACGTACTCTCGACATTTTCATTGGTACTCACAATTTCCCAGAGCATTAGGTATTTCAAAAACTCTATTAACTCGTCAAAAACATTTCCCTAGCATGATTTTCATTTTATGCGAATTACATTTTCCGCTTAGAATAATTATGTAATCATTAAATGAAATTTTAGTCACGCAATGAATTTTCACCGAATTTCTAAAATTTAATTTAATTTTAAGTGATACGCTTAAGCAATTTACTGATTTGTTTCTACAATATATCATTATTGCTTTTATACATATAGTAGTTTTCAAAAGGTTCGTTAAACATACCTAACTGATGTGTAATTAAATAATGTAATAAACGACTTTCTGTGTAGTAGCGGTCACGTAGATTGGAAAGACCTTGTAAAATTATGGGGAAGTCAAATATCGTATTTCTCTGGTGCTTTCGATAAAACGATATGCAATTTTCTGTGAATGCACCTAGCTTTAAACTATGTAAAGTAGTACGAGTAAAAATGGCACCAATTTGCATAACTGCGGCCATAAATGGATTTTGTGTTTTTGGAAAGGACTCAATAATGTAATGGAACTGAGATGTTTGCTAGACAATTATTCCATAAAAACTCTGGAAATTGATACTTACGTATTAGTGCAGGCGCCGAAGGAAGTTGAGTATGCAAATTATGAGGACCGGCAACTATTCTAAAATCTTTTTACCTGAGGCACCCAAAAAATTAATTTGCCGGTATCTTTCCCTTTGCCCCTTACTCCTATTTAGTTAAATTAAACTGAAGCTAAAAGTCAATATGGCGAACACAAAAATGTCAGAAAAGTGTAAATTATAGACTAAGTAAAATGAAAAGTTCAGAGATTATGAGTGACAACAAACAAAAGAATTTTGAAAAATCGAAAAGTGAATATAATGCATGCAAAAGAAAGAATAGGAAAAAACAAACTTATAGAGATTTGATGTAATCTTACGCTTCTTTCTTGAAATTATGCAGGCCCCCTCCTCCCGGACAGCAAGTAAAGGATTATTTCACAGTCTGACACCATGGACGAAAAAGTGCGTGAGCTAAAGAAGGTATTAAATGGAGGAATAAGCAATAGTTTATTTCGTCTGGAAACCAAAAATCCAATATAATATTTGAGATCACTAGGAATTAAATTATTAACAATCTTGTACATCATTACACAAATTCTATTCTCAAAGTATCTATTAAAACTGCAACCAAAAATGTGCCTTAAAAAATCCTAAATGTGATCATATCTTCGCAATTCATATATGTACCTAGCACACGCATTAAAAGCAACATTAATCTTTCTACGAGAAGATCTGTCTACATTGCAAGAAACACAATCCCCATAGATAATAATTGGCACAAGTAACGCTTTAACTAGTCGTACGCAGAGCGTCTGTGGGGTATGCTGTGTGTGTCGCCAAAGTTTTCTTAAGCCACTGTAAACCTTCGACACCATCATTTTTATATGTTTTTGCCAAGATAAGGTAGCATCAAATATCATGCCTAGATTTTTTACGTAGCTCCTCATAATAAATAATGTTGTTATTAAGATATAGTAATGGGACAGGAGTTATATCTAATGGCCGATTAAAAAGAATGATGCTTTGTGTTTTCAATGGATTTAGCAAAAGACCATTCGTATCAGGCCGTAGAACAATATTCCTTAAGTCTTGATTGAATTTAGCAACATTAATTGCAATGTCTTGTATAGGCGAACAACTGAACATCATCGGCATATAATGAAATGGAACAATATTCTAAGCTGTGTACAATACCATTAATATACATATTAAATAGCAGTGGACCTAAAATAGATCCCTGCGGTACTCCGCAAGTTTTCATAGGTCTTGAGGAATACGTTTTAATTACAGTTCTTTGACTATGGCCAGTAAGATAAGAAAAAATTAACTGGCGAACTACTAAAATAAAATTGTGGTGTGATGGATACAATCAAATGGTTTTGGAAAATCAAGCAAACACAAAATTGTAATTTGACGGCACTCAATATTACGTCGAACAGACTCGACGTTGTTTTGCTATGCTTAGGTCTAAAACTAGTCTGATATTTACAAATCAAATTATGGCTATCAGTGTAACTTCTTACTTGTATGTATAGTAAACGCTCAAAGATCTTGGATAATGCAGGAAGAATACATACCGGCCTGAAGTCCTGTAAATTTACCGGTCGAGAAACCTTATTCACATATACCTTAGCCCTTTTCCATTGAGCAAGAAATGTGGAGGAAGTAATGGCTGTGTTGAAAACGTACGAAATAGGTCCGAAGATGAATGAAAGAATAATTATAAGAAACCTTATGTCAAGATTATCCATTCATACTGCATTACATTTAATATAATTATATGTAAGCGTAACATCATCCACAGTTACGTTTGAAAACACCAATTGAGTGTGGTTATTACTTTGAGCCATGATTGTACTTGAGTGTTTAATTAGATAGTTTTATTTAAAAAAAAATGTGAGCAATGTCGCTACGTAGGTTGCTACTTAAGTTTTGAGATATGGCAACGCCAGGGTAAATATGTCAAATCTGACATTGTCATCGTAAAGTTTGACATTTTTCACAAAATGCACAAAATGTACAGTGAATTTTCAAAATAAAAACCAAAACAAACTGTTTTTTAAACTCCAGCAACGTAAGAAATATTAAAATATTTCTTAACGTTTCTAATGAAGAAAAGTTAAGCTCCGTTGGCTCGTTCTCAATATCAGCATCAAAGGGTTAACATTTCTTCAGCTGCTGGACGCCTTCGCGTACCGATCAACTCGCTTCGACTTTTGGTAATTAAGCATCATCTCGAGCCACCGGGCTTCGCTGAGTTTCCGAATTCAATCGTGCTCACACTTCCCTACAGAACGAATTTCGTGAACGTCGTCCTAAATCGGTTGTTGTGCCAGAAAAAAATCGATGCTGTGCATGAACTGATATTGCAAGATCGTCATGTGACATACCGTCAGATTGACGAATGCTTGGGCATTAGCTGCACTCGCATACATTCAATATTGCAGAATATTTGGCCATCAAAAAGAATTGTTCACGTCGGATACCACATAATTTGACAATCGCTCAAAAAAAAAACTCGTGCCGATTGATGCAAAGAAATTTTGAAAAAATTCAATCGGGGTGCAAAAGACGTCTATAAGATCGTGACAGGTGACAAATCATGGATCTATGCATTTGAACCCGAAACTAAGCAACAATCAACTGTGTGGGTCTTTCAAGACGAGCCAAATCCAACAGAAGTTGTTCGCGCACGAAGCACTTCGAAGCAAATGCTCGCCTGCTTTTTCGGAATAATTGGACATGTTGTCACCGTGCCATTACAGCAACGTAAAATGGCCAATCCTGAATGGTACACCATCATTTGTGTGCCAGAACTGTTCAGAAACATAAGGGAAACCAATCGCGGAAGACGAATCATTCTTCACCACGACAATGCAACCTCTCACACATCGGCTCAAACAAGTGAATTTTTGAACATTCAAGACATCGAATTGATAGGAAGTGGAAAAAGTGCTTCGAAAATTTGTATTGATCAAAAAATGTATTGATCTTCATGGAGAATATTTTGAAAAACAATAAAGCCATTTTTGATTATAAATATTTATTTTGACTTGTCTATCTCAAAACTTGAGTAGCAACCCTCGTACAAGTGACGAACGTAAAGAGGGGAAGGCTAAACGAAAAACGATAAAACGTTTAATTTAGTTGAAAAACCAAAAACATAAGGTAAATTTAATGCAGTGAGCAGCGAATTAGCATTAGAGCAGTCTCAGGACCAATCTTCAGCAGTGACTGGAGGATTGATTGGCATAAGTAAAAATAAAGAAGCGATACAGAGATGGCTGCTTCTTTATCCGTTTAAAAACAGCATTCAGGAGACTCTTTCTTCATATCTCGGAATATAGTACAAGTAGACTCTACAGGTGAAATTAATTGCCATAATGAATGGACGCAACCCAGGAAGAATAAAGACGAAAAAGATATTCAAAATATCATAAAGTATTTCAATGCTTGTTACCCCCACAATGACAACAAGCAGTGCGCGCTTCGAAGTGTTTGCACCGGTGAACTTGCTGATAAATCATCTTGGAAATGTTTGCTATATAACATATATAGTAGAAAATGGAGGAGCTCTGTTAAGTACAAACGAAAATGAGCGATATGTGCTGAAAAGTAAAAATTTATCCGATCCTATTTCTTCTGTAAGAAAAAGCAAAAGTACCTCTAATAAAAAGTTGTAAGATATAACAAATATAAGTTTCATTCAACAAACATTATGTTAGCTAGTCCACGTGGATTTGATACAAATTTTTTAGCATCTTATGAAATTTTGAACTATTGCAAATACCTTTTTCGCCCAGAAGGATTTCACAGAAAATCTCCAAAATCTGAGCTGGCTCTTGAAAGTAAAAATAACCATAAACACATGGCAAGATGTTTTAGATTTACATACTTCAAAAATTTATATTGTTGATGGTATGGCACTTGTTCATAGAATACAATTAAAAGATTTCAATATCTTTAGGGATTTTGCTGAGGCATTCGTCAAAAGTATCAATAATCTTTTCTTGCAGTCTAATGTAAAACGGATAGATATTGTATTTGATAGATATGATAACATTCCCATAAAATACTTATAGTTAACATTACGGAGTAAAGGTTAAATGATTAAAAATATAATAATTTAAAATCATCAAACGAAAATTCCAACAAATTGTAAAGAATTAGATAATAAGTTACAGCTCGTTCGATTTCTCTGTACTGCTACTTCTACATATGCACAAGCAAAAGAATATTGCGAGATATGTATATATTTGTGGAGGATTTGATGATCCAAAAATATGCTGCAGGTTACAAGGCTCTTCATTTTCTGAGGTACCTGACTTAAATTCGAACCACTTAGAAGCTGATTCAAGGATGTTTTGTCACATATTTCATGCGGAAAAATCCAATCTGTCCATATCATAATCTTCAGAGCAGATACATACAGATGTTTTAGTCCTGGGAATTTATTTGTGGAATAAATTAGCAAGTCTTGGCTGATTAGGTCTGTGGTTCGACGGTTATAAAAAGAAATACATTTCAGGATGCCGTTTGGCTGCTCAATCCCTTGGCGAAGACATTTGTCTTATTTGCCAGCATTACAGTGCCGTAGTGGTTGCGATACGACTAGGAGATTGGGCTCTAAAAAAATGATTAAAAGCTGCATCGTTGAATTTTGTACAAGAAGCTCTAGCATATTTAGAAAACACATACCTAATTTTTGAACAGTTAACAGTTAATTAGAAACAGTTTGCACCTATATTTTTTCAAAAAATAAATTAACTGCTGATGAACTCCGGTATAAATTGATTTCTCAAGATATCGGCTTCCGCTTAAATTTATTAAGATTAATGTGCAGATCAGATGCTATGCATTTAAATTTGTTAATGGATAAATGCTGACCAAACACTATTTCAGCCTATTGATTACACCTAATTAATGAAAAGAAAAATGGCAACTTATACCCACGGCAACGGACGAAGCAACCTTTGCCAGAGTTTATGATTCAGCCCTGTAAATGTACAGGGGATTGTCGACAAAAGGTTTGTCCTTGCAAAAAAATACAAGTAAATTTTATTTTATTGTGCAAATGTATTAACAATGAAATGAAAATTTGCTTTTTGCTATTAAATAATTTTTTGTCAAAAATGTTTGTTTTTATCTCTTTTTATTTGTTCTTTTTTCATTTGACTATTTATTGTTATCTTAAATCATAAGAAAAAACTGGATATTGTCTCTAAAACATTTATTACAATAGCTCCAACGAAATTTGCTCAATCGATTTACTTGATACGAGTATCTTAGGGGAGGAGGTATAGAAAAAACTGGACCAACAAAGTTTCCGGCAAAATCCAGAATCATATTCTGCAAACCCTTCTCAGTTTAAAACAATTTAGATAATGCGGTCCTCACACTCACTCCATCCAGCTCCCAGTCTATATACTGAATCCATTTTTTGAAGTTAAATAAAACTTTCGAACTCTTTTATTTCAAACAATGTCCTAAGATTCTAGGATTACAAAACTATCCAGAACTAGGGGACTAGCTAAACAGAGGGCTTTTATCGTAAACGGCGTTATTCAAAACGACCAATTATATTGTTTTATGGCATAGTTACATATTAGATCAGATTTTTTAGTAATATTTAATCACAAGGTGGTAGTTAATCACAATTCGTTATTCAGTGTTTTTTAACTTTGAGTTAAGACTGCATAATTGAAATGTTTCTATTTTAATATATACCACATAAGCGATAGAATTTGTAAAGCCTAATATTGAAGCTCAACTTTGTCAAACCACAGATACCAGTTCCCAGAATCCTAACTAACGTGGTGGCTAAAGTCATGTGGCTGTTAACACACGCATGTGTATTTTTTCACACTGCGCCAATCAGAACTCCCATACAATCAAAATAGATGTATGGGCTGTTATTCTTCATAATAATGTTCTTATGTACCACAACGCTGTCGAATTTTCGAAGAGCATATCGAATTACCGGATACAGCATATCGTGCCATAAAATAAATACTAGACGAGAGTATAATTTACTTTCTTCGCTTCAAGTTAGAGACGTAAGTTTTGTAGATTTTGAAAGATTGACTTCTAAAGGTGATCACGTTTTCTATTTCTATTTTAGTTTCAACCAAATTCAATTCCAACAAATCCTCAAATACTTGAGCAGTTGAAGAAACCAACCACTGCTTTAGCCACGGTTTTAACCAAGTAACATACTGAAGAATAAAATTAAAGGCTTGGGTCTGTTTTCGAGATGACCCGAAAAACTATAAAACAACGAATGAAGGTAGTAAGAGGAAGTTTGATGTCACAATTTATCCCTTTTGTATATGATCATAAATCTAGAGAATATATTGTAAGACGTAATTTATCCAACCCCAAGAACTTAAGGGGGCTGATATAACTATCTTCTCTGATACCCAAACAGTCCGTACGGCTATATCCACCCATAACAGGGTCATGGTCTCTGTTGAACATCTGGTCACTCGGGTTTCGAGGGTAACAAGTCCGTCGATGAGCTGGCCAGGCTATTCCCTCGATGTCAAGGTCCCTGTGATTAAAGATTGGGTCAACAGCTGTTATACTGGAGACATTTCCCCGATCTCACCCACGCTAAGGCACTTGTTAGACCCTATGCTTACACTGACACCATCGCCTTAAGTAAGGGAGATCTAAGGTTGTTTTCCGGTTACCTATCTGCCACTGAAAGCTGAGATAACATCTACATGGACAGACCCCAGTGAGCCGGAGTGTCGGCTCAGTCTGGAAGACGATGAAACTACTTTGCACATAATGTACTTTTGTTTTGCTTTATCATGGCTTTCAAAACGGATCCTTCCTCGTGAATTCTTGAGCCCGGCTGATATTACATCCTCCACTGTTAAAGAGCTGATTGCCCATTTAAGGGTGGCTGAGCGTCTTTTACAGTAGTAGGGGTTATGGCACAAAAGACCTTGGTCGAAGTGCCCACCATATAGGTAACCCAAATAGTAATAATATCCATCCGCAATGCTCTTTTTGGAAATACAGAAGCACCTTAATCTCAAAGGACAGCTGTTGTGATTCTTGACGGCACATACATATATTTACAAAAATATAGTTTTCATAAGTTTCGAAACTTAGTAAAGCCTTTTGTGATTGTTTGTCCCGATGGACACATTATTAACATATATAGTTTATAACGATCCGTTTCATGGGGATTTCTGGGACCAGGATATTTTTATTGAAAATTGAGGCTTCGGGGCCGTAATAGACTAATTAAAATCTTAAGGATATTGTGGTTAAATGCCAGCGAGTAAAGACAAAAGAGAGATACAACAAAGTACGCATGAAGTCAATGATTTCAGAAATGTAACAATGTGTAAGGGTAGTTGAAACAATAAATGGAAAACTTAAAAACCAATTTAAGCAATTAGATACCTATATTTTAATAAAGATGCAATTAAGTTACTAGAAGAAGTAGAATTCGCGGGATATTTGTTAAATGCTTTTGGGAAACTATTAGAAGATCACAACTAACTATGTGATTGAAAATAATTTTTACACCCGAAGGGTCGAATTTTAATTAATAGATGACAATATTCCCGAGTTCGACAGTTTCCCAACATTGACGATTTAATTATTTATGCTGTACGTATCTATTAGCTTAAACAAGGCAGGAGTTATTATGGAAAACATAAAAAACCGGAACTACGTATTCATATAATTGAAGTATACAAGAGAAAGAGTACAGTCACGTAATGCGAAATAGAAAGAAGAGATGCTATACTAGGTTTCTTCTCGTCTTTATAGTTTTCTGTTTCCACACAATGCGAATCATATCGTACATAGGATATAGAAGGCATCAGGGAATCTTACGCCAGCAGCACAATACTTGGATTCAAAAATAATTCACTACAATATTTAAAATGAATTATATGACGAATCCGAAGATAATGTAACTTTATTATCATAGGTATATTTTTAATGTTATTTTTTTTCTACATACTCTACTTGGCACAAAGGGAAATGATGAGACTCAGCATTAAAACACACTTTAGGTAATCTAAACTACAATTTTTCTTTAAAACTTCGAAGTTTAATATCTCTGGTTCCTTACTGCTTAGAGTCACTTTTTTTTCATACACATAAAGCTTGTCATTGGCCGCATGAAACAAAAATAGTACCAACCCCCATAAAAGATTACCCAAACCCCTTTGTCAAGCATTTGTTTGTAGATGAAACTAAATTTGTTGCAGGAAGCTCTGTGAAGAATAATCTAGATTTAATCCAAAACATCAACAACCTTAAAGTACCTGACAATTCAATATCCAACATTACTATGTAGTTTGCTTACATCCATAAAAATTAGTAATGTTATAAATGTTGTGTTTAAATTATCAGACCGTAAAGTTCAAAGTAAAGGTGAAAAATAGGATGTTGTTTATAAATCAATTTTGACTTAAATGGTAAATTTTACACCTACAAGGATGTCCTTTTCGTGGGGTCACCATCATCACTCCTGTTAGGTGAAATATTTATGAATTACCTGGAGGAACTAATTTAAAAAATTCTCGTTTTAAATATTTAATTGGCTTCCGGCAACGATATTTTGGGGATGTGCTGTGTTTGTGGAAAGGAGACAAAAACCACTTGGGCAAGTTTTTAAGAATAATATAGATGAGAACATAAATTTCACGTTGGAAGTAAAAAAAGATAATAACTTAAACTGTTTAGATCTCAAAATTATTCATTTAAATTCACAATTCAAATTTGAATGTTACCGCAAATTAACTTTTTCAGATAATATGGTACCAGTAAATTCAAAACATTCCAATGGCGTTAAATTATCAGCCTTGATGTCATGTGATGATCAATAGATTTATTAATGCACCCTCAATAATTGTGCCTATGAGAAAGAACTAAATGTAATTAATAATATTGCAGCTAATAATGGCTTTAATACAAAATTCATAGCCATAGCCAGAGCGAGTGAAATTATCCTTCATTGGTAGAACTTCATACAAAGTGGCAGAAATTTTGAAAGAAAACATTAAACTGTCTTAAAAACATATTTTTGCGCTCTTTTTACATTGTCAATAATTTCTTTGAAATTTAAAGTGAACGTTGAAACTAATAAAATAAAATAACATAACTTTTGTAAAATAAAACCGAAATATGGATACATTATTTATTTATTTTAAATTCATCAAAGTGCTGAATACTTAACATGTAAATAGAAATGTAAAATAAAATATAAAATTAAAATAATTAATAAAAATAACTTGAAAAATAATTAATAACACATAATTACAAAACAATAATAGAGTAATTGGGAAAGTTTGGCCTTCATAGAATTTTTCGACAGATTAAAATCAATACTGTTAAAATGCGAATTAAAAAACCGAGACATTGACGTGACGGGCTCGTGAAAAGCGTAATTTGTGCGATGCTTTGGAATTTTAAGAAAATATCGATTTCTCATGGAGCGACTCAGAATCGATATATTAAAAGAAGACATCAAGACTGGAGAGTCAATATTACCTTGAAGACATTCAAAAGCGAAAACAGTTTTAGAGATGTAACGTCTGAATTGAAGAGAGTCTAGTTTTATGACGGCGCTGGACTGCCTCTACCCGGTCAATTGAGTCACGATAAAATGGTGACCAAACACAACTAGCATACTCCAGAATAGGCCTGACAAAGGTGCAGTTCTCTACTGGTGATATAAGGGTCGTCAAATTCCTTTGCCCATCTTTTTATAAAACCCAATGTAGAATTAGCCTTAATAACTATCTCATCAATGTGATCGTCAAACGTAAAATGACTGTTCAACCAGACAACCAAGTCCTTGGTCCTATTAACTTTTTCCAGAACACAGCCATGCATGGTGTAGTTGAATTCGAAAGGATTCTTTCTACTAGTAAAAGACATAGACATACACTTACAAATATTGAGGCGAAGATATTTAACAGAACACCAGTTATAGAAAGCGTCTAAGTCAGAATTTAAAAGTTCACAGTCTCAAATAGAGGACACAACACGGAAAATTTTGGCGTCGTTAGCATAACAAAGAATTTTTGAATATTTCAAGAATAAAGACACATCATTGATGTAAATAATAAATTAAATCGGGCCCAGATGACTTCCCTGAGGTACACCAGAGGAATTAAAAATAAACTTGGATAGTGATTCACAAAAGAACACACGCTGGGTCCGATTAAGTAGGTAAGACCGAACCCAGTCTACAAACAATGATGGAAACCCGAGGGCAGTCAACTTGTGAATCAAAATTTGGTGGCTGATTCTGTCAAATGAATTGCTTAAATCTGTAAAGAAACAATCCACTTGCTTTCCAGCCTCAATTTTTTATAAGCAGAAATTTGAGAATTCCAGAAGGTTAGTCGCAGTAGACCTACCTTTAATAAAGCCATGCTGGAAAGTTCCGCAAACTAATGCCTCAAAAATCTTAGCAATACAACACAAGTTTGCAATGGTTCTGTAATTGGAAATATCACACCTCTTGCCTTTCTTGGGATAATGAAAGATTCCAAGATTTTGAAAAGACTCCACAAGAAATACAGAAATTAAATAAATAACAAAGAACAGAAACCAAGGAAGAAGAACAGTTCTTATAAAGGGAAATAGGAATACCACTAGGACTGCACGAAAAACTATCTGCCAAATAATTGATGTGTTTCGCGACTGTATCGTCAACAAATGTAAGATCTTTCATTTCCAGTGAAGAAGGAGGAAATAATGTCAAGTACCTAAAATCCTTAGAGCTAGCATCGCAGTTGTCAAAAAGAAAAGCTGTCTTAAAAAAATCGCCGAAAAGGTTCGCAATCGTCAAGGGATCACTACTTTCAGTGTCACCTAGTTTTAATAAAGTACTTAAAAATTTTATAATTAAATGTTTCACTTACTTTATGAGTTCCATACATTTTTTTCAGATTTTTTTTAACTTACAAAATGAATTTTTAAAGCTGTTTTTTGGTGGTGATCTGTACTTTTAGGGGAAAAAAACTTTGAAACAATGTTTCCTTTTTGGCCTATATGACTTATTTCTCGGAACAGTGTTTTTTTTGTCCCTAATCTCGAAAGTCAGACTTGATTCAGCAAAACTACTATGATTTTCAAATTAAGAGGACAACTAAGGTTTTAATTTGCCGCAATAAAATTTTGCCAAAATTTGTAGACTAGTATAATTATTAGTGATCTTGGTACATATAGTCTAACTATATATGTGCTTTCTTTATGAATGTGAAAGCATACATTCATAGAGAAAGCACATATATAGTTAGACTATATGTACTATATGTTCTTAAAGGAACCAGTACGTATATTTTCCTTAAAAAAGTGACAGAAGACACTCTTCTCTTCTTTTTTACGCTGTTTTCTTATTTGATCCTGTTGCCGTGGCCGTCCCGTTGATGGACGATTATTGTTACAACTTAAAAAAGGCTGACCCATCATTGAATGATTGAATTTCGCCTTGCGACTGGCATATTGTCCTTAATGAACCTGACATTGATGTCACTGTGACTTAATTTTACAATATCCCTGCATCATGTTTTGCTCAGTGTGTCCCTATCACGAGGTCTAAAGACCTCTTAAGCCATGGTTCCTCGCAACCATAGCTTAATAGGTCTTTAAGATATCTGAAAAATGTAAAAAAACAAAGCTTGGAGGAGGTTTTGCTCCTCAAGGAATGATTCTGATTATCTGTCCTATTCCGATTTGCGTAATAAATATATGTCAATGCATTGTACAACGACTATTTAGGTAGGATCAAATATACTTTGCGTGATCACCATAAGCAATTTTGGAGATTTCTGAACTGAAATCATAAAATTCTACTTCACAAGTTGTCGATTCTTGGTTTTGTTCAAATGTAACACTCGTATTTGTCTGAGCGCTCTCAACGTGAGTTTTTTCGCGAAATTCTTTCAGATCCTTTCTGCTTCACTTCTGGGGTAACACAGGGTAGGCACCTTGGTCCTTTTTTATTCAGTATTAACATCAGTTATATATCCTTAGTTCCATAACACTTCATTCAATTTCGAATGATCTTGACTGCCATCTCCTGAACTCCGACTTCGGCGCCTTCTGCAACTGGTGTTCCATCAACTGCCTCCCTTTAAACGTGTCCAAATGTATTATCATGTCTTTTCGCGTAAAAGAAACCCTCGGCTATTTAGCTATTTCATGGAAGTACACACATTTATGAGGTGTATGTTAAGCGTATTGAGTCTGTCGAGCGAAGGTATTTTAAGGTTTGTTCTGCGTAACCTTCCATGAAACAATGATCGTCTTTTACCTCCCTACGCTGACAGACTTAGCTTGTTATCCGTGCACTCCCTAGAAACTAGACGAAATAACGCCAAATCTGTTTTACGCTCGACTGCAGGGGGTAATTGACTCTCCTGAATTGCTAAAATGTTTTAATATATCCTATGGGGGTTCCTCAATATTTCGCATCACCGTACTAACTATGGACTGAATGAGCCGGTTACAGTTATATCCCGTATCTTTCACTCAGTCTACGATCATATCGACTTTCGCTTATCCAAGAGCTTAATAAAGTGCCAATTGATGGGTAAGCCTAGTTAAAATGTATTCGACTTTGAATTTAGCTTCTAATTTCTTTTCATGTAATCAGAATTTCATAAATCCTAAATAAATAAATTAAGTAACGCACAGTTTCTTTTGTCAATAAGTTTATTTAACAAAAAATTATTCTTAAAGAATCAAAACTTTTTTGATTTTATGCTTCATACTCGGATTTAGAAGCTTCGGAAAGTTTATTCTCATCTTCATCGGATGGTGATAGCGAAACTAATGGATGCGATGGTAATTTTTTTGGTCTTTTTGTCATTTTGCGTGGCAGACTCACTTGTTAGTTGTTTTTCTTTGAAAACATATGAGAAAAAGATTTCTGCACAAATTACACTTATTGTCTAAATTATAGTTATACCCCACAATTTTGGATATATGGGCAAATGTTGGTATTTTTCGAAAAACAAACAACGTAGAAATATACCCTTACACACAGCTACATTCAGATTATTTCTATTGCGATTTCGACCGAACCGTTCCAAATAACGTTTTTCCAACAATCGAAATTTACACCAAAAAAGGTTATCTTTTAAGAAGCTATATTCTTTAAACTGTCAGAGATATGTTCAACGTGCTACAACCACTTCAATTGAACAATGAATCCAGTTCAGGTGAGAGCATGAGTTTCAAAAATAAACAAAACATATAAAAGTCACAGTTTCTTTTTGTTGGACGCCACGTAGTTTTACTTGATTCTACAAACTCAAATAAAACAAACAAATGACAATTAAACGTTACGAGTTTATTATTCATAAATAAATTTACTTTAAAAAGGAATAAAACTTCAACAAAATATTCTCGACAAATCCGGTAAATAAACAGTTCCAAAATTCTAAGCGAAATTAAATAAATTCAATGAAAAATAAATGAATTAAAGAAGGTAAAACCTAAGAAATAAAGTAAGTGACTAAATATCAGGGCAAAGATTTAAAGAAAATTAAAATAAAACTCCGAGTTAATCACGGGTAACTTGTCGCACAATTCACACACAAAATACAAATAAAAAAAAATATATATATATAAAACAAATAAAAATAAGAATAAACTACGCTTATCTTTATTTATCCTCCTGATTTATGCCGGCTCATAGATTCCCTATCCAAAAATCTTCCTTTCTATGTTTATGACTTGCGACCTTTGTTTCCATCACCAATGGTAATCACCTTTACTTCCAATCCTTTTCACCTTGATTTTTAAAATGTCTCTTTACGACTTTCATGTAATATGCTTTATATTTTTTTTAAAGAAAAACTGCCTGCCTCACCTACCAAAATAATTAATTTTATATTTTTTCCCCACTATTTGAAATCCTTTTCATATTTGACCAATCAGGACCATCTACATCGTTGACTTTTCTAATCGGTTTGTATTTAGAAAAAAATATTATTTATCTTTTATTCCCTTTGACTTAAATTTTAACAGGATTATGCCAGAAAAATTCTCATGTTTTCCTCCAGAAAATTATTTTTTGACAGTCGCTGGCACGTGCAAAAATTTTTTTTATTTAGATTTTAGAAATCAACTTTGGGTTACAGAAATTCTTCAGTAATGTTTCATTCGGGAGCATAAAGTCTTTGATATATTTTCGAAATATCTTGATTATAGGCTATTTTTGTCTTCTTTTCTTTCCTCCATTCATATTATGCTGAGAAAAGATCTAGATGGGTCTTAATAAATTCGTTTTGTTACCCTAAATTAAGTGATAAGCCCGGGTTCCTTTCTTTTTTTGTAACTTGTGTTGTATTTAATTACTTCAAAGGTTGATAAAATATGGGATGAAATAATTGGGTGACTTAAGCTGGTGTTGTGAAAGTGAAGTTCTTAAAAATATTCCATAGTCTAGGTAAGTGGCGTGACATTAAATTAATGATTCATATTAACTGTTGGCAATTTTTTTAAGGTTTTCCTCAAGAAAGCCCCTCAGGATGAGTGAAGCTCGATTCTCTAGCCCAAGTACAACTAAAACACCCTCGATACTACCGGGAATATAGAGCATTGACAGCATCAACAGTTTGATAATAGAACGAAATAGAACGACATTACAACAGGTAACACCTAACTTTCTTTCCTTTCTTATTCACTTTTAACTATTTTATTTTGTAGGTACAAAAACTGTAAAGCATAAAAACAAGAAACATAAAATCTGGACCATAACAAGCAACCAGAGAGAATTAATAAGTTTGGCACTGTTAAATTGTTTTTTGTGAAAGATGTGCTGGTCCATGTAACAGCAACCACCCTCAAAAACAAGAAGTTTTAGTTGTCATATGAATCAATATTGGTCTTGCTATTGTTATGTTCTGTTTGGTTTTCTGTATGTGGTATGCATATTTGACAATTTACCATAGCAGCTATTAAGCACTCAGATGATGATGCAGAGTAGCATCGAAACACGTGTAAATTTAATAAAATTTAAATTATTATTGATGAGATTTTTAAAGGATTTTATTTATTTTACCAGCAGTCTAACTAATTGCAATCAAATCACATCATCCGATTGAATTCATATTTTGCACACAAGTGTAGTTCCGCTGCTATTACAATATTATTGTAACATGGAGCTAATCTGATGATAAAGACGGAAAGCTAGCGAAGGAACTCCTCGGCCGCCCATAGAAGTAAACTATTTGTCTATTGAATTGTCTTCATTGCAGTCATTTCGTATATCTCTACATTAATAGAATTGGAGTATCTGTTTGTGATTTCAAAATAATTTCTATTTTATAAGCTCATATGTTTATTTACATGATATGAAGAGGCTTCAAATAGCGGGGAGGGGGGGGGGGTGACAGTAGTAGTGCCGAATCTATACTTGCAGGGTACGATGATACTTCCGATGCCCTTAAGTAATTTTGTGATAACCCACCTCACCCCCCCCCCAACAATTGGGTTGTGAGAAGATAGTGACATGTAAAAATAATCGGGAACGACACTAATTTACCAGAAATTCGAGAAACGCCGGGCACACACAGCTAGCTGTGAATAAAATTTTTTAAATGTCGCCATATTGACGAATATTAAAAAGGTCGCAACTGGTAAGTATTACAAGTTTGATAAGAAAACAAAATAACGACCAACAATAATTGCTAAAGGTATTTTTAAGTACTTCAAGAGTTTACTGGAGAACTTCCTATTAATAAAGCACTACATATATGTATACAATAAGAGATCTGCGATAAATATTACTCTGTAAATTGACTTTGCATTTAAAGTTTTATCCATATGATGTCATTGTGGAGTTCAAATAACATCCATTATAACTTCCTATTTTTTAGCAACATAATAAAGACAGTTGTACATACCATTCAAGCATATATCCGAAATAAATATCCAAGTAATTGTCAACAAGTTGAACCATTCATAGAAGAATTTTTTCCTCTTTGTCATGGCTGGCTTTTGACCTGAAAAGAGAAAAATCTAAAATTAGAAAAATAATTTTAATCTAACATTAAAAGTGCGGCTGTGCCATTTATGATCTATCTGATTTGATCTAATTGATTGGATGATTCTTTTTCTGTTATATAGAGTACGCTTCTAAAGGTAAAGACAACGAAATTGTTGTTGCTGGGGAGGGAGCGCAACCTAACATCGGAATGGATGTACATACTTGGATGTTTTGTTTTGTTTCATTTGTAGCGACTTTAAAATACGTCAAAAGGCATACAATTATATTATTTTGTTAGTTAGGTAGGTTAATATAGGTCAGGAAGGTTGAGTGGGTGGGGGGGGGGGGGGGGGGGTGCTAGTTTAGATGCTTCAAAAATCTATTTTTTATTCCATAAATTGTTTATTAAAACTATTCAAGAATATTTTCCCAAATTTTAATTCGTTCTGATACTATGAACGGTGCGTATTCACTTAACTGATTCAATACTAATATGCTACGAGATATTTGGAAGCAAGGGGGACAGATGTTTTTGTGTTTACTTTCACAAGAGAGGTGAGTAATTCATAATGCCTTGAACTTTTTCTTTTCGATGATTTTTTTTTCAAGCGTGTTCTTCTGGAAGCGACCTTTTTTCAACATCTGTACACTCTAGTCAAAAGTTTCTAACTAATAATTTTAAAAAGTGATAGTTAGTTTCTCTATATAATTATTACGCTCTATAAAAACCTAAATTTGGGTTGATATCATTGTTTGAAGTATATTTTTTATTGTAAAAATGTTATAAAAATAAGGCAAAAAATTATACTCTTTTTTTAAACATCTCTAAAAATCGAAATTTTCATTTGTTTTGGTCAGAGTTAGAGAATATAGAAGTTAAACATATTCTTAAAGTAATCTTCAATCTGTATTGATTTCAGATGAAAACTGTGTCGTCCAGAGTGTACACAAACAGACAAGGTGATCTGCGATGGGTGGCAGCTTATTTAGAACATATTTTTAAAAAATTTAAATATTTAATGAAAATAACTAAAAAACGTACTCCTAAACTGGTTTCCCCACTTAAGTTGATTAAAATTTTGTTAAAGCTATTTCTTGTTTGTAGTTTTGCTTGAGTTTTTAACGCGATTTTAACCTCACTGGGGTGAATTTATTTTTTAGTAATACCATTTGGCAGTTGGCTTATTAACAAGTAAAATAAATTGGATATATAATAAAAGCAACAGCGAGTACGCTGGGAAACGCAATAAAATATGAAGTGGCCGACAAAACAAAATCGGTGTCGATTTACCAAAATAATTTAATTAGATGTTATTTTACAACCTTATTACAGTATTATGCATAAACTAAATTTATTTTACAGGCCGTATATCAACGAGAAATTGTTTTGGCTCACGTTTGACTCTTGTATGTAGGAATCGGAGAGTGGGAGTTAAAAGGAACCATTGCGCCGAGACCATGCGCATGATACTTCATTACCCTAACTACTGGGCCGCCAGCGCCGTTCCAAAGTTCTTTTATACTGATCCCACATGTACGTTTAAAGCTATAAATGGATTGCCATTGTTTGCCTATACAACAGCACATACTTAACAACAAAATTTCATTAGTTAGTTCTTCACATCGGAGACCTATAAGTAACAATCAACATGGCTATCTGTCTGGTAGGTCCACGACTACTAACCTGTTTGAATTTACATCCCACATTATCTCTGTCTTCAAACATGGTTTCCAGACTGACTGCGTCTACACCGACTTTAGCAAGGCATTTGATAAGCTCCCGCACTTGTGATTATGCTTAAACTTGAAAAGTTGGGCTCTCCGCTTTTATTGCTTGACTGGATCTGCTCTTACTTAAAAGATATGACATACCGAGTATCTTTCCGCAATACTTTATACAGAGTCATTAGGGCTTTGTCTGAAGTAACGCAGGGTAGCCATCTGGGGCCGTTGCTGTTTATTCTTGCCATTGAAGACATTGAGAAGACATTGAGAGACATTGCATCCAGGATGATTTAAATACCTTAAAGAACTGGTGTGGATCTAATGGCCTGCAGCTTAACTTAGATAAATGTGAGGTTGTGTCAGGAACCAAAATCAGCTCGTGTTGGAATATACCTTTGTGGAAACTGATATCTGTCGCGTGCAGTCCGTTACTTACCATTAACTTGATTTGACTCTGCACATTAACTACATTGTTTCTAAGATTAATTCAGTTCTGTGTTATGTAGAGCGGTGGTCAAGGGAATTTTCTGATCAGAAAACCTAAATTCACTTATTCTTTTCTTTGGTTAGGATAATTCTCAAGTATGCAACTCAGGTTTGGTCTCCCTGCTATGCTGTTCATTCTAAACACATTGAGATCCACTCAGGCTTTTCGCTTATGTGGATCCACTCCGCTTGCTTAATATTCACTCGTTGGAAGAACGACGTAAAGTTGCTGACCTAGTCTGTATTCACCAGCTTTTGAACTCGAACAAAGATTCTTGCACTCTCGCAGGTATGGTTTCTTAAGGATATATATATATATATATATATATATATATATATATATATATATATATATATATATATATATATATATATATATATATATATATATATATATATATATATAGGTATATATTACATTGTGACTATCGATACCGTTAAATATCGATGATGTATTGTGGATATATCGAGGATTAACTGCACAAAAATTGTATCTCCGAGAATCCAGGGAATTCTTTACTCAGTCCGAATGTTCGAAACGCACCTAATGACTTTTTTTAGTCGACAGTCGTTCGGAATCTTCTGTTCCCAATGTTCCGAATTTTATTATCAGGACTGGTGCATTCAGAACACATTCTTTTTGTACCAACGTTGTTGATGAAATAAATGGAATAAAACTGTCAAAAATCAACGGGGAAGGACACGAAAGCCACAATTGTAAATAAATACACAATTTATTATTTTACTATGTCTTTCGCATTCATTTTAAATAATGTAAAGAATTAAAACTTCAAGATTATTTAAGGAATATTTGCTTTAACATAACTTCCGCTTTCAATTGGTATGATTGTTTCCTTGTGTATACTCCGTTTATTCCAGCGCATATTCTGTTACTTTTATTTCTTTCACGAAATGAATAAAGAAGTACATATTCAACTTTGAGTTAAAAGTTTTGAAAAGTTGCAGTCAACATGTAAAGGAAAGTAGAAGTTCAAATTACGTGAAACTTTCTACAGTAGTCTTTGAATCAACGAAATGCCAACTAATCAAATGTGTTTGGTTACACTAAAAGGCAACGGAACTATCGAAAGTCAAAATAACTCTAATCTCCTTTCCTGGGATTTAAAGAGAAAAACAGGAAAACAAATGTTTTATATTTTTCTGAACACAATGTACCTTTTGTCAAAAGTATTATGTTTTTATATATATAAAAAAATCATTTCGATATAGGATATTATTGTCCTATTAATATATCGATATTAATAGGACAACTATCGATAATCAAAATATAAGAATCAGAATCGGTCATCCCTACTTTCTGAAAATAAGAGGAATTTTTGCAATGATGAGCGTCGTGTACTATTTATAAACATTTCAAAGCTGTGATTATTTGTCATCATCTAATAGAATCTAAATTGAGCTACGCCCCGGTGGCAAGATACATAAAGAAGGATGTACCATTTGTAAAGAAGTGGTTAAGAAAACTTACGAAGGAAGAAAATTTCGGCGACTGGGAGGAAGGATTAGATTAAAGAAAACCTCAAAAAGAGAGGACATGTCGATTCTTATGCTATTTGAGAACAAATGGCACTTGACGATGCCACGAGCCAGACACCAACTAGGACAAATAGGTATTAACATACTATATGCCAACGCTGTAGGCAGATTCCATCACAAACCGAAGTACCACAATAAATCCATTTTTTACTCGAAGGACATAAAAAATTGTTTCAAATAAGAAAGAAACTTTAAACCGTAATTGAAGAAATGCTGCTTTCGCAGACGCTTTTAGACATTTCAGCGACCTAGGCTAGTATGGTTAAAAGAAGGATAGTGGTAAATAACACGTATAATAAAACACTCAATAAAAATTCATGTATGGGGATGCTTCTGTGCACTAGGATCCGGCAAGTCGATTATATTTACTGGAATCCTCGGTACGAAAAAGATACTTAAAAATTATAAAAATAAATAACACAATTAGCGGTCGTTTTGATTTGAAGCGGGAAATCAATCACGGGTATTACTCATCGAATGTATTGAAATGGCCCTCACAAAGTCTAATAAATGATAATGAAATAACTAGAGAAAACAATTGTATTGTATAATTACTTTACCATTTGTTTTATCGAAAAAATAAAATGATATTTGTATGCAAATTAATTGTACTGAAAGTCTTATCAATTGGGCAAAAATGTCTTTTGACTCTCACAGACACCTTATTCAATGGAAATGTATCAAAAGAAAACGGTTGCGGGGCGGTGACTATAAAACAGCTGATAAAGAATTTTATTGAAAAATTATCAGAAAAAAGTCACCACAATCTTAATAAATCAAAATAAATACACCTTTTTCTCTAGACTGTCGAAATATTGCGAAGCCTCCGTTGATCTAAAGATAAAGCTTATGATTTTCAAGAATTTATTACTTATAAATTTGAATTTTGGACGCAGTTAATCAACAAGATTTAAAAAAATTATTTTGCCTTTATTTATAGATTCTTTAGAAAATAGCTTGCAATATTTATAAAATAAAAATAAATAAATTTTAAAATAAATGTGTTTTTTAGAAATTCTCGTGATCACTTTAGAATTCAAGCAATTTATCTGAAAAACAATTTTAATTGCGTTTAATATACAAGCGTTACAACTGGAAATTTATCATTTTCTTTTCAAACATAATGATTATCAACAGAATAGCAATCGCCAGAAGCTAAAATAGAGAACTTCGAAATAAATTGCATACTTCCACTCGCTATTAAAAACTAAATATAGATCGGAATCGAAAAAGGAATGGTTATTCCCTATATTATAACATTGTTTATAAAACCACCACTATAATGTTTTACGATTACCTAAAATTCAGCATTTTCAAAAATTTGGTTTTTATTTTTATTGAATTTCTCATCCTACTACCTTTCCAAAAAGGTACAATATGTCAAGGTTGAGGGAGAATTAGGAAAACGGCATCCTCCGAAGCCTCTGCACTGTAGTTACGAAATTCGTTAAATATATAAATGACTGCTTGAAAAAAAATTACAAAAAGGTAACCGGAAATACAAATATCACGGAATTGCGATCTGAAACATTGAAAGATTTTGCCGACGTTTAGCAGCAAATAATCACTTTCGTGAAACAAGACTCTGAAACGGGCACGGGACAAGTAGCATGTCGATGAAAGGTGTATTCAGTGAAAATTTGAAAGGTTGTTCATCGAGGAGGATTACTTCCGTATAATCATATCCCAGTCCGAGGACTACTGGAAGGAGATTCCGAGAGAAGATTCGAATTTTGCATTTGGCTTCTAGAATGGGATATAGAGAATAAGGTGTTTCTAGACCGAATTCAGTTAATGAAATAATTGCAGTTTACCAGGGATGGTATCAGAATATTTCATAACTTCCGTACCTGGTCGGATACTAACCAACATAAGGCAAGGGTGACTGTAACGATACATACGTTGCCAAAAAAATAAGTTAAAATAAATAAACAATCAAAATCAAAATGTATACTTAAAATAAATAAATAATTATAATTGTTATAATTCAAACCTAGGAACGATGTTCTAAATCACACATGCAAAAATCAATATACCCGAGATGCAAGCACATTTAAAACGACGCACACAGTTCAGTTGGTCCCAAACCGCAATAGTCGATACCAGTTTCAAGCATTATCGAAATATAACTAGTTAATAGTAAGAATTGTGTTATTTTTAAATAAATAGTTTGTAAGGATTTAAGCACGGTTTTCTATCTTTTCGGATCTTTTTTGTAGAAATAATCCTCTACGGTGACCTCATTCTAGCCCAAATTCTGTGCCAATGTTTAGGCTGGTATCATAGACACCCTTAATAGGAACATTCATTTTGCCGCAAGTGCTTAATAGCCAAATTAATGCGGACGTTTTAGAGAATACATGCCAGATCTACTAGAGGACATCCCTCTGGATATCCTTAGGGTAGTGGTTCACCAACACGATGGAGCATGCTACTAACATTGTAAAGGCAATATTAAATGAAAAATATTCTAACCGCTGGATTGGACGAGGTGCGTCGATTCTTTGGCCTGTAGGATAAAGGATGAAGTTTATTGTAGGCCTGTTAACGATGGAGACGAATTAGTTAGCAAAATTTGGCCTCTAGCGACAAAAATACGGGAAAGGTTGGCTGCAATATACTTTAAAGAGGGAATTATAAGGAGGTTATTGGCATGCATCGAAAGGGATGGAGAACATGTTAAACAGCTATTGTAACATAATAACAGTTATTGTAATAAGTTTTGAATTCAATAAAAGCTTTTTAGTTTTAGTACTAGCTTAATTTCTTTAAATTGCAGACTTTTATAATATTGCCCAAGAGATCTTCTACGTACAAATTTTTACATCCTTTCTCGACCTGGACATGTGCTGAAAAAGGATTAGGAGGAGTAATTTAATAAAAATAAAACAGATTTAAATGTATGTAATTCATTTCGAAAAAGAATTTGAGAAAATGCTGAATTTAAAATAATCGCGAGATTTTTTTTAATTTTTGTAAGTGACTGCAATTGTAGGAGATAGATCAACATTGTTAGCAATTTTGGATTTTGGATTTTGGTGTTTGTTTGGTGTTCTTACTTTGAGTAGATCAAAAGATAAAATAAATTAATCATGTGCATACCCCGAAAATTGCACATGTATGAATTACCCTGTAACTCCCAAACGGTTAAGATTGCCCTCCCCCGGATGTACAATTTGTGTTGTACTTAGATGAAATCTGTCACCCCTTTATTTTAGCAAACTTTATGTGAAACACCCTGTATATTTGACAAATTCGAAAAAACCACAAGTCAGTAAAATCCGGATTATGCACAAATCCGTTAAATCCGGGTAAGTAGTATATTTAATAAATAAAAACAAAATGTCGTCGAAGGGTGTATTACCCATAAACGGTTGCTTGAGGATGGACGGATGAGTTGAAGCCTTCTAGGATACGGCGATCCTCATCTGGACATGGAGGTGTTAGTTACACCTCCAAGCGGTAGCAACCGGGCAATGCATCCTATAAAGTAGCCAAGTAACTAATTCGGGAAGATATAACCTCTTGAAAAATCCCTTTAACTCCAAAGTTGTAGTAGGCCATGCCAAGAGAGCCTGCAGTGGTGTCCCCTATCTGCAACACACGGGGTAATGGAGTCGCGAATGACGTCTCATCAGGCACTTCTGTGGCAGTGGAGGTGGAGGGTATGGTAGACCCAGAGGAGGTTACTGGTCCTGGCTCTGCACTAAAGCTATATGGCCTAGAATCCTTCAATGTCGTGGACAAAGAAGCGGTGAAGGTTGTAATTAACGCACGGACCAAGAAGGAACACTGGAGACGGTGGGAAGGCATGGACAGATAGGATAGGATTCTAGCAGTGACCCAGGAAACTGAGGTTAGTGGTGACAGTGGTATAACTGGATACTCAGTTGCCCCCACTAAGGGAGACTGGGAGGGGACGAAGAAGGACCCGATGCTATGTGGTCTGTTTCGGCTAATCTTTAGAGAGGTGTTTTAGTGAGTAAGAATCTCGCACTACCGGAGGGCACGAGCTGTCCGGTGTCTTTTGCAAGATTTTCACCTCTCCCGGTTCAAAAAGACTTGTAGCTGTTGTATAGGTCACTTCCATGTATAGCCGTATAACATAAAATATATTACATTCATTTTTTTCATTTCTTTTATTAAACTTAACTAAAGGGTAAGTGTTCAGGCTAATGCCTTTTTTATTTAATATATAACATTATCTTTACTCAAATGACTAAAGTATTAAAATTATTAAGGAAAACGGAAACGAAAAAACCTTATGCGACAGTTTTTACATTCAATTCAAAGATCCGGAGTTTTCGTCGTTTTGAAATTTTGTTCTTACGACATGGCTCAGCAAGAGCGTTAAATGCAATTCGATAATAAGAGCTTCAGCTTCAGATAACAACATTTATCCTTGCTGCTCTTCGGGATAAATTTTATTTGATCTCCTCGAATCCCATTTCCCAACTTCGATTTTAGTCACATTGCTTTTAAGCCCCGCTCTGCAACCTTCTGTGTTCAGGGCCTCGGACATTTGGGCTATATGATTCTGCGAAGACCAGAAACGTGAGCTGTTTAAAAATTCTCTATCTAATCTCTCCCGATGGGTGGTTTCCTGGTGCACTTTGGCATTAGTAACATCAATGAAAGTAGGGGTGATAGTATCCAAATCGTTTCTTTGAATATGTGAAACACCGCTGGTATTTTAGTAAAATTTCAAGCATTTGATTTTGATCTCATTTGAAATGGAATCAGTTCTTTAGCACTATCGATATAATCAACTTGTCAGCCCATTAGAAGTTAAGTTTTTATATTCACAGTATAAAATGAAGGAACTATTCAAAATGAAACTTTTAAGGCTCCATGTAAAGTAAATAAAACTTTTTAAAATTAAGTCTGAATTCCTTAAGAAATATATTAAAATTTAAATGAATTTTCTTAGCCTTAATACATCGAAAAATAACAATACACTTACACTATTATTTTAAACTTTGAGGGCCAACGCATTAACTACAGCGGAAAGACAATATAAAATTTTAAACTTCATGTGAAACACTCCGACACATTTTCAGGTTAATTTACTTGGCTAAAATAGACACTTTGCATATAAGACTCAGTAAACTGCCAACATTTCAAATTAATAGCTTCCCTGGGACAGAGCACTTCTGCAAGGAGTCTCCCAGAAATGATTTAAACAAACTAGAAAATCTCACAGTTACATAATAATAAATCTTTGTTAATATTTTGATGGGAGTATCTCTAGGGTATAAAGTGGTTATTTAGACCCTCATGACATTACAAAAATAACTTGCAAATATATGCTATCCCATTCCGCATAATGGCTTCAGAAAACACTTTCCTGTCAGAGCCACAAATTATTTTAATTGCTACTTGTATCTGAGCCATAGCAATAACATTTGCCTCAAGCAGAAATAATAGCTGGTTCCTCCCATTCTTCTGAAGTACACTATGCTGCGGTTGAAGAGATTGGGACACAGCCACACAGGAACGCTCTCTTTTTTCACCCAAGGGAAACGGGACACAGTTGGCAGTAATTGGTGTGGCATATATTCAACGAAAATAAAATATTCCTGATACCTACCTATGTATGTTTCAAAAACGAACTACAGAAAAACTCCCACAAGTTATAATTATTATGCACTAAGGTTTTGCTCACCCTAATTTTGGTCCCCGCTGTATGCTTTGCGCCTAGTAATGAATTTAACATAGTCCCAAAATCACATTTGCAAGTACGTTTTACAGTCAAATTAATAAAGCGAATAGGATAATATTACCAACCCTTTGCATTTTGTTTCAATTTAATTAATATTTCAAATAACGCAGCAATTAACCCCAAAGCTGTAACAAACCTTTATGATTTCATAATTAAGCTTTGTTCATTATAGAGGATTCGTTTCTGGAAATCCACATTTTCTACTACATGAATAAATACAATTTATTTTTTGTAACTACTGCCACCTTTAATAGCACACCCTTTTTGCCTTGCACGTATTTGTGAACATGCAGCATTTTGAAATTCTGCTACCTTAAGCGAAATACTCACTATCTGGGATCCTTGAGAACTTGAATGGATTTTATGTGGAATTTCAAAAAGTCCAAGTAAGCAGTTCCGAGAACTTTCCCATTTCTGACACATCTAGAAAATAAATATCTCAGGCAATGCTGGCTCACAATTGCACACATTCCTTCCTTTTGTAACAATTGCACACTCTTCTCTGGCAATTACACACGGATTTTCCGGTGACAGAGCTAATCGATGGTGGGAACGCAACGAAAAACTAAGGAATGTAACTATATTTAGAGAAAAATGTAGCTACTGATGCGGAAATAGAATGAATAGATAATGTATAAGGTGGTCAGAGGCGAATATAGATTTTTAAATCTATTTATTTATTTAATGCAACTTCATCAGCGAACTGGTTATTACAAATATTTACAATTATCTAAAATAATGTAAAACAAAGGACTCTAAACTGGCAGCGAGATATCATAGAAATAGGCTTGTGTGTACCATACTACCACATTTAAAATACTTAAAAGCTCTGAGTTAATAGCTCTCTGTATACATTCAAAAGCGAAAAAAATCCGTCTAGTCCAAGCCAATAAGTTTAAGCCTGTCTCGATAAGGTAAGGTAAAACGGCGGGATCGTTCCAGGGAAAACCTCGAAGAGCGAACCAGATAAAACTCCACTGTACAGTTTCGATGCGGTTAATATGCACCGCGTAGAAAGGAGATCAAATCAAGCTAGCATGCTCCTGGTCTAACTAAAGCGCATTAGAGAAGCTTAGTTTTAAAAGGATAATCAAACTCCCTGGATCATCTCCTTACAAAACCCGAGGTCGCGTTAACCATAGAAGCGTTGTCGTCAATATGTTCATACATGAAAGGTAAGAGTTCAGAATGATACCCAAGTCCTTGGTTTGGTCAAGTCAAGCCTATATTTCTTGCCTGCTTTAAGTTTTACGATATGTTAGTGGGTACTGAAGTTTATATACTTCATTCGAAGATTCCTTCCGCATCAGTTTCCTTACCTGGAAAAAAGTTGTATAGGGTGGAACGAGTGCATAAGTGTCGGAAAGCCTCCGTATGTTGCCCACCAAATAGTTTTTCAATCGAGAACGTAGCTGAACTAAGTGAAGTATTCTCTAATCTATCACACATTTGTTCAAGTATTATCGTAGGGGGTGATCTCAATGTAAACTTGTTAAAGCTTAATATTCTAACTGAATCATATATGTCCTTGCTCCAGTCTCTCAATCTATATGTTGTGAATAATCTACTAACTCACTTTAATACGGGGAATCCCGCATTACTGCGGATATTGACGTTATTTCCTTTCTTAATCAATTGAGTCCTTCGGCCATCCTTCTTTTGCTAGCTTGCCGTCGGGTACGCGTTCGTTGTAAGAGGGAAGCGGTTAATTTGGCACCAATTATTGAAAGCATAAACATAAAACCTCAAAACTTCGACATCGCAAACATACTGAACGAAAATTTTGGCGTCGTTAGCATAACAAAAAATTCGCGAGTTAATGAGAATCCAAGATTCACCATTGATATAAATAATTAATGGCTGAGGTGGTTACCTTGGGGAACGCCAGAAAGTGCCAATTTAAGGGATTTATTTATCCTTTCCTTTTGTGTAATTAAAAAAACACAAGGTCAATAATAGAAAATTAAAAGCAAATAAAGACAAAAATTAAAAACCATTTATCTAGGAAACAACACAAAATCGGACCCATGTTGCACTAGCCTTTTTTGTTTATTTTGCGATTCCCTGTCAGCCAGAAAAAGTTTGCCCCTTTAAGAACGTTGCTGCAGGCAGATTTTGATAAACCCAAAATTCCATCACTTTTTCGATGATATCTGTCAAGTTTTAAAAATAACAAATTCGTTGTTGCTTTTCAATTAATCTGTGATTCGTGCATTAGTTCTGTGACATTGGCTTTAACATAACCGCAAAGAAAGTAAACTAACCTATAGAGATGGGCGATACTGTATCGATATACCGGAGTATCGATACTTTGCTTTCAATACTTCGAGGTTTTGTAATCGGTACTACCAGCCCCCGATACTACCGATCCTCGATACTTTTCTTTCAATACTCGAAGTATTGACAACCCAGCACACACCGTCTCATTATTTGGTGTATGGGTTCAATCTCTAGTCGTGTGGCAGTGTGCAAAAGCTGAAAATAGTTTTCTATTGAAATAAAAATGTATTGTTCTTTATTTCATCTGCTTTTTTAGTTGTTCTTGCGAAATTTCAAATTATTCATTTGCTAAAAAGATATATGAAATAACCCGCTGAGATGCGTTTTCATTTGAAAAAACTTATCAATCAAATGCATATATCTTTTGAGCAAATCAATATTTTGATATTTCTCAACGATAAAGTTGTTGCAAATTGTTTTGCAACAACAAAAAAAACCAATCAGATAATAATTGTAATTTCTATGCAATTTCTACACCATATAAAATTTTTTAAATTTTTTATCCATATGGTTCCAATACTTTTGAGTATCGATACTTCATCAATGGTATATTTGTATCTAAATACCGAAAGATGCGGATATATTGCAATGCCAAGTATCAATACTTTTCGATTGGGCTCCCATCTATACTAACCTATGTAGTTAAATTTAAGGAACGTTACGGATACATTTCCTCAAAAATTGTTCTCTTAGACCTCCTTTAATAACTCATTAGCTGTTCGGCTTGTATGATACTTTGCGCCACCTTGCTGATAGCACACACCCTTCAGATCGATTTCATCTAATCTTGGCCACAGATTCTGTTATGGTTAGCCGTTTGAAAAAATTTATTAAGAAGCGATATATATATACATGTTGTTTAGTTCAAAAAATTTATTAACACGTTTAAATAAATTGGCATATAAAAGCAAATATACTTTCACTACACGACTTATACCATTTTCATTTAAAAGGGGTAATTTTCGATAAGCCCAAGCCTGAGCCCAGACTCAAAATCAAGGCTTGATTTTTTAGCCCACGCCAACAAAACGTATTCTCAGAATAATACAACCCGTGAAAAGTTCGTAATAACAGTGTTGTTGTTGTATGTTACATGCTCTTGATATGCAATACGTAGATCACGTGGACGAACCACTGAGATGTATTAAAATCGAGTGACTTATACGATATCTCATATGAGTACAATTTTACTTTCAGTGGAGGAAAACCATTTTTAATTTCCAATGTTTAGTGTGAATTTGCAGCTATTGCGAGCAGAATAAAATAACTATATATATATATATATATATATATATATATATATATATATATATATATATATATATATATATATATATATATATATAGGAAATGGCATAACTAATTTTAATCTTTTATATTGTTGTAAGGAAAATGTAAAAATCATTGGAATTACTGATATAAAAATTACAAAAAAAGGTTGTCTTAATCTGCAAAATGCTTACCCAGAAAGAGATATAAAATAATTGTGAATATTGTCATCTATTTCTATCGCCAGCATTTAATAGGCGACATGTCGTTGACAATTAAGAAAACCATGTTGAAAAACAAGATGCTTACCCAGAAAGGGACAACTAGCGAAAAGCGATACCATTTTTTTGAAGAAATTTCAGAGCACTAATCACTCCAGTATAAATGCACCCCAAACATTTTCCTTCGTTTCTTTGTTGATTCAGTGGCGTCATTACATCCATGAATATTTTTCAATATTATAGCCAATCCCCTAATGGCTTTCTTTCTGAGTTAGTTGTGGTAAAAAAATGTAACATACTATTCTATTATTATTAATAAATTAAGTTCATTAGTTTATTGTTTCTTACCATGAAGATTATTTTGCATATAAGAACTGCATTGACAAAGCCTGCCAGTCTTGGGTCAGGTTTCAATATCAGGCTTGGCAATATTTTCATACCAAAATTTGGCCTAAGTTGTAGAGCCGGCTCTGGATCAAGTTTAAGTATGTTTAGGTATATCTTGAATGTCAGGGCTGGTACGAAGCTATCATCGCAATATTTTTCCAAGCTTGAACCACGCTTTGATTACATCCAATCATTGGCCTTTTCTTAAATCCTACATAAGACGTTGAGACACCTTGAGTCAAAAAAACATTACAATAATTTGTTTTTCATGTATATTAATTGAAAAGTTTTATAGAGGACGTTAAAGTCAATGCTTCCAAATTTGTCCACTTTTCGATTGCATTCAAAACTCCACTCTAAAGAGTAAAAACAGATTCAATTGTTTCTTTCAAGAGGACTTCTTAATCTTGTCCATAAACTAAAATGGTTACAATAACCAAATTTTAAGAAAATGCAAGAATGTAAAAACAATGTTGAAAAAAAACGATTACTTTTACTTTACAGCCATAAAAAAAAGTGAAAAAGGGTTATTATTTTTGACGGACCCCTTCAAACAAATTTTTTTTAGAACCTTTAGAGTACAATTATGATCGCAACCGAAAAGTGGACACATTTGAGAGGCTTAACTTAAAGAGCCTGTATAAATCTGGAAAATTAACTTACGGCAGTTTTTTTTATATACATTAATACTAGTACCATCATCTGTACAAATTAGTTTAGTTTATTTTTTTAGTTTCTATAAAAAAAAATTCTTGAGAGAAACAAATTTGCAATTATTTTCACTAAAAAAAGGAAAAATTTCCTTTAAGGCATTTTCAAAAACCTCTTTGTCACTTCTAGAGTGAAGAGCCTGCCCTAAAAAGATTTGTCTCCTTATAATGAGAGGCTTATTCCATGAAGACCTGCACACAACGATATTCAGAAGCCTTCAAATGAGCTTAAGAATATCCATTTTTTCAGCAGGTATATCTCCTAGACTGACCACTTCAACAACGGGTAACTTTGGTGACCTTCGAGGTGAACGAGGAAGGAACGATGGGGTAAGTCTGATTAAGGTTTAATTAAAGACCTCGTTTGTCGGAAAAAGTCTTTGGTTTCAATCATTACAGGAAATAAATTTTTAGGAACCACTTCTCCACCTTAAGACTAACTGAAAATAAAAATGTATAGGGTGTAGAAAGAGGAGGCTACGGGAATATTTTTCTACCATCAATTTTCCTGTGCCATAAAAGTTTGGTTTTTTCCAGTCACACCTACCTGGACGAGTCAACCTCTTATTATACAGGTCAATTCGATTAAGGAAACTCCCTTAGAGGCACAAATAAAAATCAGATAAATAATACATACATATTTGCATATCTGATTTAAATATTTGCCGGGCACAATTTTAATGCATTTCTCATAAAGCAAGATCCAACAATAGCTTTACATAATTGCTGTTTCAGAATTCATGAGATGTACAGCAAAAAAATATTCACAATTCCATGGCATCCATAGTTACTCGCGTTATTGCTTCCCACAAGAATTCCACTACTTCAGTGAAAAATCTAAGTGGCATGGCTGTTAATGGGATAGAAAAATGAACCCAGATGGAGGCGCGAGCGCTGAATTTATGACTGAGTACGAATAATAAACTCACTGCCAATGTCCTGATTTCTAAACTCCTTTCGTTCGTTCGTTTCCTTCGACGTCATAAATTTAAAATTATGGTTCTTTGTCTTCTCTGTATCTCCCAAGGAACTTCGCATCTCACTATGGCATTGTTTTATTTATCTTTGAAAAAGTGGGAAACAGAGTTTTTCAGTTAACGAATGGTAATAGGAAATGTCAACGAACGACTTATGACATAACTAGAATATATTTATGGAGTAGTGTTTCCTAAACCAATTGGGAATACTTTATAAGGATGACTATTCCCAACATTTTTTTTGAAAAATAATTCGGTCAGATTTAATTAGATTCTTGTCTTTTATCTTATTGGCTTACTGGAGTACTATATATTAAAAAAAAGTCAAATTTAATTTGATTTAGTTACTGGCGCCAATTTTTCAGACGCTCCCTAACGTTAAATTCATATACTTCTCATATATTTTCAATAGATTTCTCTTATCTTGATATGATATTTTGTTTGGGACATGGTACAGATGTTATGTGAATAATGACCAATTAAAAACGTATTGTTTCCTTTTTAAGTTTTAATGTTTTTTTCTAAATACTAACTAACCTGCACTAACTTTACACAAAATAATTCGGGAGTAAATTAAAGTAATAAAGTTTATGTTGAAGTACACACTTGCACGATTAAACATTAAATTTTGAAAATTTCCTTATTACACATATTAATCAAAACAATTGTTGAATTGTACAGAGTTTCCGAAAGTGGTTTTCGAGTCTTTTTGGAGAGCGTTTTTGCTGAAAAAGAAGCTAGTCAAATCTGAACGTTATTTATGCGCCGAGGGTCCCGCCACTTACATTATGTAAATTTTTGTTTGTTTCTCCTCAAGTAGATAAGCTATTAGGTTTCAGGACCAAAATCCCATGTGTTTTCTTATGGAGATCCAAAACTAATTTGAATTTGTGGTGGCGTCACTGGATTATAGACGGCGCTAGTAGTGATGATGAAATCGAGTATATCTGAAAAGCAATTTTTTATTATAACTGTACTTTGGTGCCTTGGTGTATTTATGGGTGATATTGGTGTGAGGCATGTATGAACAAAAACTCTAAATAAAAAGGGTTTTCTGGTCTATAAATTTGAAAAATGTTTGCATTCAATATCTTGTAGGCTTAAAGATATGAGACCGAAACGGTTTTGCTGTGAAGTTATTCTTTACACCTGGAAAACGCATTACAATGAGACGGTGTACAGGCCGACTTGTGCAGCAATCTCGAATTAATTTTAACTTAACAGTTGCAGGTCATTGAAATGTTGAAAATACATACTGATACGAAAACATGATACGTTTCTCAAATTCCCACTAGATGGACACATATACTTTATTACAATAAAAAGGATGCGTCTTAATAAATTAAAATTTAATAAATATTGTCTCAAATCGTTACACAGGTGCAAATGCCTAAGGGTTATTGTCTGGTTGCTTGGAAGTGTGAACTATATGAAAGAGGTTTCGAAAACAGTATTCTTGAGTCGCGGTTAAGGCTACAGACGGGCGTAACTAGTGGTTAACGTAATCAAAGGCTGATGAGAGTTAACAAAAGTTCGTGATGAAAAAGTCCAGAAGGTTATAAAAACTATATCCAAACATATTGATCAAATGAAGATTTACTGAAAAGATGGTTTGGCTAAAACTCAAGTTGTAATAACAAATCTTTAAATTCGATGATTTGTACGTTTTCTCCAAAGCATTTTGTAATTTTCAACAATGCCTTTCGAGGGCTTTCTTTTATCCACTCAGTAATCTTATATTATTGTACCCAATACCTACCTCTACTTCATACCATCTCTTAATTTTCTCCAGAAAGTAAGAAAAATTTAAAACTGTTTTGAATGAAATCTGATCTTAGCATTAATATTTAAAAATATAACTAAACAATACAAATTCTCAAGCACGAGCTCCAATTTGGTTTTGCGCAACATTTTCAGCTGCCTTTCAGCTTAAAGCTGGCTGAAAAAGATGTAATTGTTTTTCAGCCTTAACATTGAATGAAGAGTAATATTGATTATAAATATTATTAAAGCTTTAGAAAATTATCTTACTTTAAAGTAATAATACAAAAAATTTACTTTATTTATGCTGCATGCCCCCGGCGTTGCTCGAACTTTTGGTAATTGAGTGTCGTTTTCGATTATTTTTACATTTCACTTTGTTCCCAAACCGACCCCTAGATGGTTTAACATCTCAGTGATCACAAAAACTATGAATTCGATATTGACATCGGTCGATTTAAATTATTTTTTCTGTTCCTTCCTACGCACTCACACACCTAGGGTTGTCTTGCTGTCGCAGTATCTAACGTCCCCGAATGTGTCATTAGTCATCTTACTGACCTCGAAAAGAATGAATTCGACACTATATAATATCGGCTCTTTCGATTAATTGTACATGTATTATGCATAAGTAAAAAGTGAAACTTCCCGTGAAAGTCTTATCGAAATCAGATTAACTCTCGCCGAAAACTATAGATTCGACCCTAATATCGGTTCTTTTCAATTTTCTGCGCATGTTAAGCACTTCCCACCCACATCCCTAGGTGTGCCTCTAAATTATTTGAAGGCATCAGGAGTAGTGCTGTTTATCTTCGCCTACTTTGAACCTTCAAAGCTTCGAAGATTTTGAAGCTTCGAAGGTAACTTCGGAACTTCAAAGTTTTCTGAGCCGAAGATTCGATGGCCATTCTTCGAAGGATCTAATCTTCGAAGATTTCAATATTCGAAGCTTTGGAGGTTGCGCGGTAAAAAAATAAAATTTCGCAGTGCATATAGGGTAAAGGCATAATACATAAAAGTCTGCTCTCTAAAAGTCCGAATAGGATTGTTGTTGTAACTTTGAGTGGTTTTAAGATTGGTATGATATTTTCAAGAAAAATCCATTAATTTTCATTCTGGCTTGGTTAGGAAATGTTACAGACCTATCGCAAATGTATGTAGTAAAAAGTAGTTTTGCTCTAGCTAAATTATTTCGGAGAAAATGTGAATATCTTACAGATTTCATCTGGGGTATAAAAATTAACCACTTCGAAGCTTCGAAGTTTTTGTCTGCCGAAGATTTTAACTTTTAAACTTTTCACTTTACACTTTTAAACGTTTTTTCTAAGTATAGTATAAGCTACATATAAATCGATTAATGTCTGACGACGCCAAATAATGAACGCAGTGGACATCTTTATTGGTATTACAATGTACAAGTACTTCGTTACAAGTAATAAAACGTTTATACCGCCACTGCGGCACGTGAGTAAGTAAGTAAGGGTTTTAAAATCAAGTTAATGAATGGACGCTAAACGTCTGCCGTTGAGCTTCAAACGGCAATATTATTAGCGAACGGTTGACTCGCGGATACTAAAGTCGAGCCATTAATTTCCTTATAATCGGCTAAAAAATTATACAACAAATTATTTCGTCAATTTATTCATAGCTTCGCCCAATACAATATCTAGTCTTAACCGATATTTGCGAGCCATGCATCGGCACATCACTGGACATTTTTTGCTCAATGGCGACTCCGCTTGCTAGAGATCACCGACAGTGACTCGGTAAACTCGAGATCTTACTATTAAAGATGGGTAACTCAGATCTGAACCGGCTCAAAGATCCGGCTTTTAAAAGTGAGTCAAGTGAACCGGATCTCAGTTTTGTACCGTGACGGATCCCGAAGAGTGATTTCTCAACACCTGACCTATTTTCTTTAATTGTAATTGTAGTTGCATTATTATTATGCGAAAAATACTGAACGGCTTTAAATGAAACTTGGTTAGCTTATATCTATGGTCAACATATAAGATACTTTTATCCTAAAAAAAAGGATGATGGATGGATGTAGGCATATGTATATATGCCCATGTTTCGGATGGAGGAGTTAAAAGCCTTCTGAGATACGCCGATTCTCATCTGGACATTCTCAAGTGTTAGTTAAACTTCCAAGCGGTAGCAAACAGGTAAACCATCCTAGAATGTAGCCGAGTAACTAATGCAGAAGGAGATAATCTCTTGATAAATCCCCCCTAGTTGGTAATACCGAGGAAGTCTGCAGCGGTTTCTCTGGAAGACCAAGTTGTAATTGGGTCGCGAATGGTTTCTCCTCGGGACTAGCTCTGTCTCCTCTTGTATTCTAGTTGAATAGGGTGGGTATGCGGGGATCTCTGGTCCAACTGGTCCTAGTATTTCTCCCCTAAATCCTGCGAAAACTAATTAGTTAAAATAAAAAAGATAACAATAGGAATTCCGGACACTTCTGTAGGAGGGAAGGGGATGTTAGACCCTAACAGGTTGGCTATCTCCACGGTACCCGCAACAGAAGCAGCTCTGGGAAAATTACCTTCCAAAGGTTCTGCGGTGGCTATGGAAGCTGCATTTGTGCCGGATAAAACTGATGCAGCAGTCCCAGAAAAAAGTAAAATTGTCAATATGATAATATACACTTCCTCAGTTGCGGCGGTTGCAGAGATGGTAGACTCTAACAAGTTGGCTACCTCCGGGCTACAGCAGAAAAGACAGACCTGTTCTCCGAAGAATTAGCTATAGTTAATCCGGACGAAGATACTTTTCCTGGCTCCAGTCTTAAGAATAAAGCTCTCAAGCGTAAGAGAATAGTGGAAAGAGTTAAAGAGCCGCTAAGAGGGATGTGAAGAGTCAGGTAGTCAATAACACAACCTTTTCCAAATGCGTGGCCGGCGAAACGGTTGCAAGATGCAAACTTAGAGGCTGTAAAACCGGCAAGCTCGACTGATAGTGAAGGTCCCAAAATTTATCAAGGTAGCAGGACGGTTAAAATGGAAGCCCTATCGGACGGCTTGAAAAAGCGGGAGCTAAGCGGCGTCTCATAACCCTAGACAAAAGATCAGACCGGTCTAGGCTAAAGGTAAGTTGTCTGCGGTAGTACAAAATTTCCCAGGAATGAGTGGCAGCCGGCACCAGCCAGAGGACGATCATCTCCCTGAAGGCGGCGAATGACCTACGTCTGGGTGTAATGGATGCCACCACGGATGCGGGGATAAAGCCGGCTTACCTAGGGACTTTTAAGGAGGCCATATTGAATGCTATAGACTCACTTCTTCAAAAGGCCGGGGATATAGGGAAGAACTTGCAGACCTTGGAGGATAGTCTGATAGCACTATTCAGCTATTCAGCAATCCAAGGTCTGGGTATACCATACCATCAACAGCTGACCAACCTTTGGAAAAGATTTAATTTAAAGGTGGACCGTACGGATCTCATCAGAAGAATGATAAGCTTTGTCCCGGGGGAACTTGCGGACAACCATGTCATACTAAAGAGAGATTGTCTCAAATGCAGAGATATGAGAACGAAACCTCATGTGAAACCAGTCTGGCGGCCAATGGAGGATGCGGAGGATATCAAGAAAGCAAGGGATAGGTTGAGCTACGGTCTTGTAGCGGCCTTCGTTAAGTTCCAGTTGATTCATCGAGATCAGCTGGAGCAACGTTCCTGTAGAGTGACTGGCAATCAAACTTAGTAATGAATAAGGAACCATAGTTTGACCACAAATCTCCATAATCCGGAACCCGTCACTGCCGTAGGCAGAGGAGGGGTGAAGATTACGATTAACGCATAGACCAGAAAGGACCGATTGAGGCGGTGGATTCTACAGACAAACTAAGATGGTAGCATTGACGCAGAGAATTTTGGCTAGGAATGACAGTTGGATCGCGCTTAGTGGACCGGGAGAGACGAAAAGGGATCCGATTTTATGTGATCTGTTTCGGCTAATCCCCGCAGAAGTGTTTTCAGTGAGTAAGAATCTCACACTACTGGCAGGCGCGGTCTGTCTGAAGTGTTATAGAAGATTTTCATCTCTCCCGTTAAAAAAAAACTAAATTTGCATATTCCACTGTATAATGCTTGAAATAATATACTCAGAGATGAATAATGATATTCCAGATGCAGTAAGATACTGTGAGGCGGCGAAACTGCGCATCGACTTACATATCTTCCAAGCAATGCCGGGCACAGTCAGCTAATAGACAATAAATAGCTTCATATCTAGTTGAGTTAACTCGAGTAACAAATTGAAAGTAGCCTCGATGTTCTGGCGACAGTTTCAGGTAAATGTTATTAAATAAGTGAATCTTATTATTATTATTTATAAAATCAAATAACCCAGTAAATTTTGACTTTGACTATGGAAAAATTTCGACCAAGATTCCTAAGCCCTAAGCATATCCAGAAAAGTGCCCACAACTTGAGCCGTGCGATTTTTTAGAGAATACATCGAAGTGAATTATAGTTCTTTTGCAATTATTTCGAAAATTATAAATTTTTCGAGGAAAATATTTACTAAAATAATTTTAGTTTATAAAATTGTACATAAAAAAGGGAACTCAATAAAATACAGAGGAGAGCAGGAGTGGGAAACACGATCCAGTATTGTCCCGCGAACGCCTTGAATGCGATTTTTCACCATCTGCGAATACTCCTACATAATAAAAATATCGCATCTGGCAGTGCAATTAGGCACAGCGAATCTGGGTGCTGGAATGAATTATACGATCACAGTAACACCCTAAATATGGTGACAGTTACCAATTAACCTCCTTAAGAATGGACTATACCTTTCCAAAGCTGAGTTTCAGCAAAAACTTCACCAGCAGGATTCCAACCAGGGAAGATTGGTGAGGTGGGAAAGTCTAATATAGAAATATTTATGGACGGCACCAAAATGGAGTGTGTGGCTAGCGCAGAAATATACTCCGAATCGCTGAGAGTCCTCAGATCATACAGACTTCCTGACTGCGCCAGGGTCTTTTAAGTAGAGGTGCTGGCTATTCTAAAGGCGTGTGAGATCTTAACGCACGAATCACCAGTGCGGAACGTCGCTATTTTATGTAACAGTCAGGCTGCTAAGTGTTCTGCTAGGAGCTAAACATCAACTCGTTCTACAGACTTCCCAGTAACTGCAGCTTTTCTCAGGCCAAGATGGCGGCTATACACAAGGCGGCGGAGTTCACGCACAGTCTGCTGGCAACGGGTACTTCAATTAATGTCTTTCTAGACTGCCCAGCGGCTCTAAAGGTTCTTGGGTCCCACGAATTCAAATAATAAATCCCCATTTGATTGCTAGAGAGCTCTGCAGATTGTAAACACGAACAGGAGAGAAGAACTCTGCTGGACAACTGAACACAGGTCCATCAACAAAGACGAACCGGCAGATGTTCTTACTATGAGAGGATCTGAAATGCAAGCTCAGGAAGTGGAACAAGTACTTCCTCGAATATGTTAGCGTTATCAAAAATCTAAACGATGGGCTATTAGATCTTGCGAAGAAAAGATGGATAGAGACCACGACGTGTCGAATGGCGGTAATCATAGGGAGGATCCCTATGATATTATGAAGACTTACTGCCTAGTCAACCTAACTCGGACTAAATGTAGAACTATGGGCAGAATCTACACCGGCCAAGGTCTTACGGGGTAGAGCACCTCTTATTCCGTTGCCCTACGCTCACAAAGATCAGACAAGAGGTACTAAGCAACTATTTCATTGGAAGATTAAAAGTAGCTTCGAGAATTGGAATGCGAAGCATTATGAAGTTTGTAACGGAGACAGGTGACATGAATAGACTCCGATGTTGTTTCCGATATCTCTGGAACATAGGGTATCTAAAAATGTTAAAATGTAAACGCTATGGACTCGTTGTGATCTATGCGGGCTTACTAGCCGCCACTGTAACGTTACCTAACCTACTGGGCGAAAAGACATGATGACTTACTAAAAAATGACAAATAACTATGTTTTATGTTTAATTCAAATTGTAATTTTTTTGTATATAAATGATGAAATCATTTTATTCGTGCAAGAGATAATTTCAAGAAACTCATAAAACAAATTAGATGAATTAGAGGAAATTTGTTGGATTACCAACAACTTCGCTATTTAACCTTTGCAATTTAACGTACATCAGGCATAAGAGAAGAGCACATCCAAAATTTAATTTATTCCGATGGCTGTGGTATTCCAATCCAATTCTGATTCATATCAACACTACCACAAGTAAATATTAGATGAGAGCAAACTCAGCAAATTCTACTAAAACGATGGAATAAGGGTAAAGCTTTCAATAGAGGATTCTTTTTTCTTCCTGCTGGGAGCTGGGACAGACAAATGTTAAGGAATCCTGCCGAGATAGAACAAGTAAGCCCCTACGCCGACGGCTGTCCAGC